>PVJA010000558.1:30194-106949 GCA_004027025.1 Myocastor coypus | reverse complement strand
ACCCAAGAGTGGAGCCTTCCAGAGCTGCTCCAGAAAGTGGCAATAATGATAGGATAAGTGTGTTCAAAGCAAGGGGCAGTATTCTGAGGGGAATTAATTGCAATGTGTCTTTAATAAATATTTTCAATTAAACATTCACCCTGGGGCCCGGCAGGATTGCTCAGTGGTCTGAAGCACCTGCTTGCAAGAGCTTGGGTGGCTGCAGGGACCCTGGTTCAATCCTAGGCACCACATGCTGCGCCAGCTCTGCACTCAGGGCAGGCTGAGCCGGCCATAAAAATAAATAAGTAAACAAACAAAAGTTCTGAAACAAGAAAATTAAATTAAATTAAAAATAAAAAAGAAATAAAATAAATAAAAAGAAATAAACATTCACCCTATCTTTTTTTTTTAGGAAAGGGTCTACAGGGTGTTCCGGGTCTCGCTACTAGATGGGACTCACAGATATTCACCTGTTTACAGCCTCTCAAGAGCTAGGATTACAGGCATACAACCATCCCCAGTCTCAATTGCCCTCTCAGCATGCCCTGGGGGGGTGGGGCTGGGCATGGCAGGCCCAGCCGTCAAACTGTGGCCCCTACCCCTGCGCCTGCTTGCAGGGGCTTTAATCCACTGAGCAATTCGGCTGGCCCTCACCCTATCTTTTTATCACACTTTGTAACTGATTGCTTTCACCCTGAATCATGCAAAGTCAGTGATGTCCCTTGGGGAGATGAGTCTGAGTGTCTTATCCCACCCCTCAAAAAGCTGTTCTGCTCTTCCCCTTACATGTTAGAATACCTCTTGCAACCTTTAAAAAGGTCTTTTTTTTTTTTAGAAGTCTGAAAGTCACTATAACCCAGTTTATCTGTGAGAGGTGACTAAAATCTCAAGCAAGTTTCAAAGGCCACATATGAAAAAGTCATTATATATTTAAAATCATGCAAAACAGGACTGAGCGTCCATCAGGCCTATTTGCTGAGCATTGACACCATGCAACAGAATGTAGCAGTCAGTGTGGTGTAAGAACACGTTATTTTCACTCTGCAGCACTTTCTGCTACCTCAGCTTAGACCCATTCACACACAGTCCTGTGGTATCCTTTATTAAATACATAAAATTACAAAGCCATTTGGTTCCCATTCCAGCATCACTGCCACATACCCATGTGCCTGGCGTAACCAAAAAAAAAAAAAAATCTCTTTAAATAAACTACAAACAGGGTTGCAGAGTACCTATAATTTATTTTTATAACTAATGAGTCATTAACAGGTACTTCAGGAGGTAATTAAAGGGAAATTGATAGGAGTTAACCGTAAGCCTGAGTGTTTTCATGTTTGCTTTTTTAGTAAAGCAATAGTCTGCTATATTCCATCCAAAGCATCTGAAAAATCAGTTCAGTTATGTCATAGTGAACTAGTAAACTGATACAGGCAAGGCTCCATCAAAAAAAGGCAGTTCTCAGGCGTTCTTACAGAGTTTCGCCAACTGCCTGGGGCAGCCAGTAATACAAATGGATTCTTAAATACTCAAATCAATAAAGGCAGTATGAACTGCTAGGGGAAAAGGGACCTACCTGGATGTTGTATTTTAATGAATATGTGCTGTAATGAGCATGAAAGGATCAAGTGGCATCATTATCCATCTAACTTTTCTTGCAGGGATTATGTGAGGAAATTAATTACATAAGCCCCACACTGGTGAGAACACAGCACTTGTAGAAAGCCAGGCCAGGATGCAAAACGCAGAAGTCAAAGTTTTTCCAGATAAATGACTCTGCAAAGCGGTATGCCGGCACAGTAAAATACAATTGCCACTGCAGTGCAGGTACGTAGCTTATCCATTGTTTTTCAGTATCTTGGCCAATGTGAGGTCAACTCATTTTCATTGCTCACCAAATAATGAATTCATAAAACAGCCTTGGGGGCTACAATTACCTGGGACATACACATTTTGCAATGCCTTAGTTCTTTACTTTTCTTGCCCCTATTTTCAGAACCTTTACATATGCTACAAAAATTGTCCTAAATGTTTTATAACCATGAGCAAGGCAACTTACAAATGAACCTCACCTCAAATAAGCAGGTTGAAGTTGAACACCGAGGCTGGGGAAGAGGCCAGCATGTCACAGAGGGTTCTGACAATTTGCTCACACAGGCTGAGCCTTCCTAATCTAATGGCTCAAAATTTGAAACATTCCAAAAACTGAAACTTTTTGAATATCAGATTTCTATACCTGACCTCAGGGGATAGGTCATGGTCAAAGAACAGGCACTAAACTGTTGCATAAAATCATCTTTAGACTATGTGTATAAAGTATATAAGAAACACAAATTAATTTTGTATTTAGATGTGAGTCCTATCCCTAAGGTTATGTTTATGCACACTGATCCCAAGAATTTTTCATAAGGAAGACTCATCGCTACTATGTTGGAAACTCTCCCACACCAAGGCAACGGGGAAAGCTCTGGTCAATTTGAAACATGGCCAGATAGATCCCATTGTCTCAAAAGTTCCTTCAAAGCTGTATTCAGCTTTAAGGATTCTTAAAGGATTTCTAAGATCCTTAAGGGAAGATGGCCACTTTATGCACTAAAAATACAACAAATAACCCCATCCCCACCGGAGTCACACAAACACATCCGTCTACCAATGCTCTCCTCTAGCTGCTAAAGTGTGGTAGGAACTTGGCAGATCTGCGGGGGTGAGGGTTGTGTCTGCTAATTCTGCTTTTCTTTGCTTGCCCCCTGGTGGAGAGACTAAACCTGAGCCAGCCACCAGAATAAGGTGACAAAAACAGAACAGAGAATAGATCCTTTGGATTCTAAATACTAGCTACTAAAAAGGATGATGGAAGTAAAACACTCTATTTTCCAATTAGATTAAGAACTATTATTTTAAATTATCCATTCTCAAACAAGTCCTTCATACATATTTCCAATTTGTAATGATTAAGTATTAGATGGTCCAATCTATGCAAGAAAGATTTGATTCCAGGAGCCATACTTACACAGATCCTACAGTGGAGCAGAAAAAAAACTCTGTATGTTTCTTTTAGCATTTCATTTTCTCTTAAAACTTCCCTCTGCCAACCAATGCATATAGACACACATAGACATACGAACATACTTCATGAAAAAGAAAATGATTTTTGCATATCGCAAGCCTCCCTTGCATGACCTGAAGGCAATGTTTTACAAAAAGGAAAAACAAAACCCTTAGAGTGTACACCACAACTAGCCGCAGATCCAACACCAATAATAAAATAAGGAAGGATGATTATTTCGTGGTTCATGCTAAAAAGATACAGATTCTTTCCTTGGGCAATATGCATAAAATATAGGTGTCACTTCATCATACTCAGCTTATAACCAAAACAACTCACATATATTTCAAATTTTTTCTACTAAATTATTAATATAAACTAAGTGCCCTAAGATCAGTACATGAAATTCAAAGTTCAGTGACCATAGACGCAGTCCTAGTATTTATCAATTTACTTGGTGGTCTTGGAATATAACATTGTGCATAGGGACAGGCCCTTCCTTAACTACAAAATTAGAGTTCTGATGGGATAAATCTTAGATTTCTTGCAGTTAATGTTGATTATTCCAAAAGAAGTAATAGTTTCACCATAGCTTCTATTTTCTGGGTTTATAGTGCCCTCAAGTGGTTCCCAGGACAAATTAAGTTTCATGCTGTCAAAAATATAAATATTAAAGTCAGTGATACCCAGTTTATACTGTGATATTTATTTGTCTACATCAACATAGCCAGGTCACAACACAGATTCTTGGTCAAGCACTCTTTTGGTGTCTCTGGGCTTGTTTTAGATGAAATGTAGGTTCCCGCGACTAACTTCCTGCTCCAGCCCAGACCCAAATCGCACCCCTGGGAGCTGAGCCTGCGCACCCGCAGCGGGTAAGCTCCCTGCGCCCCTCTGTCCCGCTTCTGCGTTCCCGCGACTAACTTCCTGCTCCAGCCCAGACCCAAATCGCACCCCTGGGAGCTGAGCCCCCGCGCCGGCTGGGTCAGGATACTTGGCCTGCCTTCCCTTTCCCCGCCCCCCGCCCTTTTTTTTTGAACCCCTCCAGCCCAAGCTCCAGCACTGAACCCATCAAATAGCCCGTTTGGCAACCGATCTGGTCCACGAGCCTACTAGATGAAATGTAAAAGTCAGCAGACTTGGTAGACAGCCTCCATCAGATGGGAGGCTTCATCTGCTCACTGAGGAACTTCACAGGGAGAAGCTGATCTCTAAGCAAGAGGAAACTGTGCCCACAGGCTGTCTTCAGAAGCCATCCACAGCAGCCCCTATGCCTGGGTCCTCAGCATACCTGGTGTGTGTGTGTGTGTGTGTGGTATGTGTGTGTGTGAGAGAGAGAGAGAGTCTATTGGATCTATCAGTGAACTCTGCTTCCATAATCAGTGACTGTAAAAGGCTTCTCAGAAAATGCTGACACACTTCTCTCTCCAAAGTCAAGATGTCTTCAAGGAATGAGACATGCTGACAATCAATGCATGTGACTCCCCTGAAAGAGGGTGAGGGAACAAAGGGTGAAAGGTCACAGAAGCAAACTGGTCCCCATCCACACTACCTGTTGATCTTTACCAATCCACAGTAGGCTGTTCTCAGTGCTGACTTCAGATAGGGACCAAGACCACAAAACCTGTGGCAACATTCCAAATGGCTGTACTACCATGCTACTTTAGAGAGAGACCCTCACAAAGGGCCACAGCTGTGGCAAAACTGTGACAATGTAATCTGACCATCTGTGTGTGATCAGACTTTGCAATGATGGTCTTTGATGTGGTAATTTTATCTCTAAAGATGTAAATTTATCGGCAAAGGTATAAATGGATACGTTCATCTCAATGTATTTTGTAATACATCTCAAAATGATCTAAAACAACAATGAAATGGTAAATCATGACGCAACCATAGATTTGCCTTTTATAGTCTTTAAAATATTTTAAATAATTTCAATGATCATGAAATAGTGCTAAGAAAAAAGATAATACAGTTTAATATGGACCTTTACATGTAAAAATTGTCACTAAAAGTAAAAAATGGCTATTACCTATTGTAATTTCCTGCAGTTTACAGTGAACATGCTATCTTGTCATTCAAAGTGAAATGCTTACAAATGTGAGTGTAAGTTGAACAGGTACACCAATGTCTGTAACAGCATTATTCACACCAGTGAACAGGAAGAAACAACTCAACTGTCCAGCAACAGATAAGCAATTAACAAAATGTAAAACCAGACAATGAAATACCATTTGGGCACAAAAATGAACTGTTCTGCAGGAAACTAGGAATTGAACCCAGGGCCCTTCTACTATTGAATTATACCCCAAGCCTTTTATATTTTATTTTTGAGACAGGGTCTCATTTAGAGGCTGGCCTTAAATTTACAATCCTCCTGCTCTATGCTCCAGAGTAACATGAATTACAGTTGGGCACCATCACATCTAACTAAAAATGAATAAAATTTTGATGTATCTACAACATAGGATAGGCTTTAGAGCTAGCAGATAGCTCCGCAGATTAAAGTGCCTGCTTAGGCAGACACAGGGACCATGATTCAATCCCTAGTGTGCTGTTCCAGCCCTGCCCTCAGAGCGCACTGAGACAGAGATTGAGATGGAGTGTAGTGGCAACTGCCTGTAATCCCAGTGCTTGGAAGGTTAAAAAGAGGGAATCACTATTAAGTCTGATCTATGTAATGAGACCCTATACACCCTGTACTAAATACATGATGATGATGATGATGATGATGATGATGAAGGAGGAGGAGGGAGAGGAGGAAGAGGAGGAGGAGGAAGAAGAAGAATAACAACAGCATAGGATAGGCTTTTTTTTTTAACTTTATGGCTAGCTCAGCCTTCCCTAGGGGTGGGCCTGGCACAGCATGTGGTGCCAGAGATCCAATCACAGTCCCTGAGGGTATCTAAGCTTGCCCAAGCAGGCACTTTAGAGTGCTGAGCTATCTTGCCAGCCCACGATAGGCTTTTTTTTTTTTTTCCTTGTTTCAGAACCTTTGTTTGTTTATTCACTCATTTTTATGGCCAGCTCAGCCCACCCTGAGGGCAGGGCTGGCGCAGCATGTGGTGCTGGGGATTGAACCACTGTCCCTGAAGCTGCCCAAGCTTTCCCAAGCAGGCGCTTTAGACCACTGAGCCATCCCGCAGGGCCAAAAGAATTCCTTTTTTTTTTCAGAACTGGGGTTCAAACTCACAACCTTGCACTTGCCAGTGCAGGCACCTGTGCCATAGAGCTATCTCCCAGCCCCTAGGATAGGCTTTAAAAACATTGTGCTTAGTAAAATAAGCATAGCAAGGCTCAGAAAGACAAATACTGCACTATTCTACTTATATGAGGAACCAAGAATAGGCAAATCTATACATACATACAGCAGAACAAAGGATATGTTGTGCTGAGGGCACAGTCATTGTTGAATGAACACAATGTTTTTATTGGGGATGATGAAAAAGTTCTGATATAGCCTTGGCTATGGATGGTTGCGAGACAATGTGAATGCATTTAATACCACTGAACTGTACACCTATGAGTGGCCAGAGTGATAAATACTATGCATATTTAACACATTTTTTTAAAAAAAGGAAATGACCCAAAGGCTTTCTTTCTTTCTCTGAGGCAATTCTCAGAGGTCTTTCCCCTCTGCTTTCAGAGGCTTGGCCTCCTGTTATTAAAGTCCATAAACCTTAATTCAACCACATAACTACCAAGGCCAAACCACTGTTTGACTCTGAGTCCTACCAGAACTGGTGGTGATGCCCTTTGATTAACCCTGAATCCTTAACATAAAACACAGCACTCGGCACACATTTACTATTCAAATGATTCAACAATGAGCATATAAAAAAATAGGAAAGGTAGCTCATTCGAAGTTTTATTGATCCTACTCTTTCAAAGAAGAAAACATTCCAGACTGATCAGAACATCCCTAAGTGAAGTGTTTTAGTTTCACTAGGCTAACTAGCATTTTTTTAATAGAATTAAAATATGAAATTAAGGCAGAGTGACAACAGCTGCCACACTGGCCACCAGGCTGTAACTGTCCAAACCAAGTCTGCATTTTGCTTCCCCTTGGTAAGAAGCAGTCAAAGTGAGAACCGACTGACCACATGACAGACAAGGCCGACACCCAGGAGTGTCTCCTGGGAACTTGAGGGTTTTCCTCCCTTCTTTCTTTATTTTCTCTCTTCTCCTTTTCCCTTTGGATTGATAAATTTTTCAAATTTCATTCGTTTCATTCTCCAACTTCCAACCCCCTTACTTTGTTAGTATAACTATAAACCTTTATGAATCTTTCGATAGATATTGAATTCTATGCTATCACTGACTACAGAAATTTCTCAGTTAATGACCTACTCATTTAATGACCAAAGCACACTGTTCAGACTTCCACATTTCAACTTTTGACATAAGAACATGAGCAATACTGTGGTCTTATGCTGGTTTCTTCTACAGGGCAGTACTGTAATTTTTTCTGACTGTACTGTATAGTACAGTAATGTCAGTCTTTATTGTTCTACATTAAGTACTGCATGTAAGAGTTATGCAAATAAAAGCAGTCATCAATTTGCTATTTCTTTTGACTGTTTCTTTGTTCTGAACGTTGTTATGTATGTATGATCTATAGTTCCTCATTTGGCAACCCATTCGGTTAACCATCTAGTCACCAAAACAGTCATTAAAGAAGGATGTTGCTATTGATCTGTTGTTAGTAGAGGTAAAATAGTTCCATTTAGCAGATTTTTACTGTAGGTAAACATTCAATTTTCCTTAGTGTTTATAGTATAATTAGAACTCCCCTTTCTATGCTTTGGGGTGGCAAATTACTGTTTCTCAGGGTGTATCAATTTTCAATTTGTCTTTGATGCTGTTATTGTTGTTAATTTTGTTACAGTAGTCAAGGCAATATAGTTGCTGCCAATAATTGATTTTCTCTGGATGCCAACATCTTGATTGCCTTTGTGTCATCAACAATACTGTACCCCATTCCCAGAGAACTGGGTACTGAGTCAAAGAAGTTGCAACCTCCTCTCCCAAATAAATGAAAGTGATTGGATCCTGGGACAGAGGCAAAGTCTACAGTTAGCCATGCCCAGAGAGCATCATTAAAAATCAGACATTAACTAACAAGGCCTCTGTACAAGGATCAAATTATTCCCCTATAATTAACTCACAAGCCTCAGCTCAGAAAACAAACAAAAACATAGAGATATGAGAAGACAGGACAAGAAAAGTCTTTCAAAACCTCTCAAACTCCCAACTCCACCAAAGCTGTTCTGTGTGGCATTGAAGTGAATGAAATCAAAGTAGCACTTCCCAATTATTTGAAAGTATAACAGAGTTGGTGACAAAACAGATTAATAAGTCACTTGGTAAGCACAAGAATATAGAACTAAACAGATAATGGACCTATTAAAATGATCAGCAAGACGCCAATAAAAAGCTAGCTGAACTAAAAGAAAAAAGATTCAAAGATGAATGACCAGCATAGAAAGGAGCTAAAGTCCATAAAAAAGGACCAAACATAAATTTAGGAGATGAAAAATTGTATTGTCATATTTATGGGGAATAGAAGTGAACAACCTGAAATGCATACATACATACATACATACATAGTAACCAACATGAAGGCAGAGAATCAAAAGTACAAGACAGGGTTGTTGTCAGTGAAGAATTAATGACAAACAAATAACAGAACATGAAAAATGGATTGGGAGATAGGGAGATAGTTCAGTACCTACCTGGCAAACACAAGGACTCAAGATTGATCCCCATTACCTCCACGCTGGCCACCAAAACCACGTGTGGTGGCACACACCTCTAATCACAATGTTGAGTAGGCTGAGACAGGAGGAGTACTATGAGTCCAAGCTGTGTAGTGAGACCTTGTACCAAATAAATAAAATATTTTTTTTTAATTTAAGAAAAATAGAATCAACTGATGTTAAAGGACTTAAGACCACTTAAGAATAACTGGAATCGGGGCCCGGCAGGATGGTTCAGCGGTCTAAAGTGCCTACAGCCGGCTGCAGCGACCGCGGTTCGATCGCCGGCACCACATGCTGAGCCAGCCCTGCCCTCAGGGCAGGCTGAGCCGGCCATAAAAATAAGTAAACAAAGAATAACTGGAATTAGTGAAATATCAAAATAGTACAGTGGTATAAAAAAAGCTGTTTAGTGAAATAATAACTGAATAGCCAGGCAAGAAAGACAAATAAGAGACATATATAGGGAAAGAAAGTTGTTAAATTATCATTATCTATAAGTGACACGAAGATGCCAAAAATCACCAACACTCTTAAAATTAATAATCAAATTCAGCAATGTGGCAGGATACAAAATTAACACAAAAAATATCAATAGTGTTTCTGTACATGAGCAATGAACTCATTACAATGTTAGGAAAAAAAATAAAACATTCACAATAGCATCAAGACAGGGGCCAGGCAGATAGCTCCATGGCACAAGTGCCTGCCTGGCAAGTGCAACGTTGTGAGTTCAAACCCCAGTCCCACCGGAAAAAAAAAAAAAAAAAAAAAAAAAGTTTCACAATAGCATCAAGAAAAATTAAATAGTTAGGGAATTAACCTATTCAAGGACATGAAAGACCTCTACCATGAAAACTACAGCACTCTGGAAAAGGAAATCAAGAGGGACATCAGAAAATGGAAAAATATCTTCTGTTCCTGGATAGGCAGAAACAATACAGTTAAGATGGCTATTTTCTTCTATATACCAATCTAAAATGACTCCAACCAAAATGCCAACACCAGTCCTCACAGAACTAGAAAAACAATCCTAAAATTCACATGGAACCACAACAGCAAAGCAAGAGGCATCACAATTCTGGATTTGTTGTCACCACCACCATCACCTCCACCACCATCACCAGAGTTCTTCCAACGGATAAATAATAGAACATGAGCTGCCCCTCTTCACCCTGGGGACTGCTGGGGAGAACCTGGTAGGCCTAGCCCTACTGCCACACCACACACACCTGGCAGAGTTCATCTGCACCCTGCCTGCCCACCCTCACCTGGAAGACTGCAACGGCAGGAGGTGGGGCGCCCTGCTGGGCCTAGCCCTACCCCCTTTTCCCTTCCCTCCTTGCAAGCTCAGTTGAGCTCCAGGCACTTGTCATCACCCAGGAAAACTGCTTCAGGGACCTGAAACCAAGCACCCAGGAGACTGCCACAGGGACCTATGGAAGCCTTGGTGAGCCCTACCCTATGCTGGTCCACCATCAAGAGAGCCTTGCAGAACTTCAATATGCATTCATGGTCATCAGGTCCTACTTGAGGAGCAGCTTGACCCCCATCTCTCAGGTATCAACAAAACAGCTAGAGTTAACACAAATGACATAAAAAGACTGTTTTCAGAAGGAGTAGTAGCAGAAAGTTTCCTAAGCATGGGAAAAGAAAATGATGTACACAAAGTGAGATATATAGAACTCTAGCTAGCCAAAGTCAAAATACATCTTCACCCAGACACATAATAAAAACCCCAGAAATTGAGCAAAAGAACAGAATATTAAAACCTTTTAAAAGAAACAGATCACCTATAATGAGAAGCCCGTCAGAATCAAAGCAGATTTCTCAACACAGACCATCAAATCAAGAAGATCTTGCAGTGAGATATTTCAGGTCCTAAAGGAAAGAATATTCCAACTCAGATTGATGTACTCTGCAAAAGTATCCACCAAATTTAATGGAGATATTAGATACTTCCATGACAAAGAACAACTGAAGAAATTCAAGGAAACCAAACCACCCTACAAAGAGTACTGACAGATATTTTAGAAAGACACAAAGATAACTACAACTTCAAAAACACCAGGAGAACCACCAAGCAGAGAAAACAAGTAAGCAGGAAGGAAAAGCAGGGATGCTATAGTAGGAAAACAACGTGACAAAGATAAGCCAATACACTTCAGCTATAACCATCAATGTAAATGGCCTCGACTCACCAACCAAAAGAAGCAGATTAGCGAAGTGGATCAAGAAACAAAATCTAACAATATGCTACAAAAAAGAAGCATTTAACTCAAAAAGAAATTAATAGACAACATCAAAGGATGGAAAACAATACTCCATGTGACAAGAATCCATAAAAAGCTGCAGTAAAAAATAATAATAATAATAAATAAATAAGCTGCGGTAACTATTCTGGTTTCTGACAATGTCAACTTCAAGCATGATTAAAAGAGATAAAGAAGGTGATTACATATTTATTAGGAAAAAACTGCAAGAAGAAGAGGTAACAATTACAAATGTATATGTATCCAATGTGGGACCACCCAAGTATATAAGACAATTTTTAACAGACCTGAAAAATCTAATGAGCAACAATATAATTGTACTAGGGGACTTTAACACACCACTGACACAAAGAGATAGGTCAACTATGCAAAAAAAAAAAAAAAAAAAAAAAAAAAAAAAAAAAAAAAAAAAAAGAAAGAAAAAAAAAGTCAGCAAAGAAATAACAGAAGTAGAGCCGGGTGTGGTGGTGCACGCCTGTAATCCCAGCACTTGGGAGGCTGAGGCAGGAGGATCGGTGTGAGTTCAAGACCAGCCTGGGCTACAAAAGGGAGCTCAAGGCCACCCTGAACTGCATAGTGACACCCTGTCTCAAAAAAATAAATAAATAAATAAATAACAGAAGTAAACAAAATGTGAAAAAATGGACTTAATAGACCTTTGCAGAGTGTATCACACAACAGCATCAGAATGCACATTCTTCTCAGCTGCCCAGGAGATGTTCTCCAAAATAGACCATATGCTAGCGCATAGAACATGTTTAACTAAATGCAAAGGAATTGAAATTATCCCATGCATATTATCTGACCATAGTGCAATGAAACTGGAAAATATTGACAAAAGAAACAGCAAAAACTTTATAAACACATGGAAACTAAATAATACCTTCTTGAACAATCAATGGGTCTGTCTCAGTTGGTCTTCTCTCGTTGGTGGGACAAATACGCAACACCCAAAATGAAGGAAAGAAAGGCTTATTTAGTTCACAGTTACTGGAGGTTTCAGTCCCTACTCAGCTGGCTCCAAGGCAGACTGGCACATGTCAGAGAGCAGCAGTTCATGGTGGTGGAACAACAATTACAACAGAGATAACAGACAGAGAGAGTCTTTTCTCTGCCCCTCTTATGTTTCATTCAGGCTCTCTGCCTCAGGCTATCAACCTCAGGCCACACCCACAATTGCAGCAGTACTCAGACCCACGATCTCATCAGTACTAAAACCCATAATCCCAGTGGATCATCAGTTAATTTCAAACTCTAGAAGTCCCCATCCCATGACTGCATGAGCCTTTGGGGGGATGACTAGACACAAACCATAGAGACGAAGTTAAAGAAAAAAATAAACAATATTTACAACTGAATGAAAATGCAGATATAACTTACCAGAACCTCTGTAACAAAATCTGCCTTAACAGGAAAATTTATAGTGATAAATTCACACATCAGGAAAACAGAATGAGCACAGATAAACAATTTTATGCTGCATTTCAAGCTCTTAGAAAAAGAAGAGCAATTAAATTCCAAAGCCCAACACAAATAAATGCAATGGAAAATAATACAAAGAATTAATGAGTCAAAGAGTTGGTTCTTTGAACAAAAAAAATAAAAACTGAGGGGCCTGGCAGGATGGCTCAGTGGTCTAAAGCACCTGCTTAGGAAAGCTTAGGCAGCTGCAGGGACCGCGGTTCGATCCCCAGAACCACATGTTGCACCAGCCCTGCCCTCAGGGCAGGTTGAGCCGGCCATAAAAATAAATAAATAAACAAAAACTAAAAACTGATAAGCCCCTCACCAACCTTATCAAAAAGGAAATAAAAAATTCAAATTCATGCAGTAAGGAATGAAAAGAGTGAAATCATTACAGACCATATAGAAATTTAGAAGGCCATCAATACATATTTCCAAAATCTTTACCCTCACAGGATAAAAAACACAGAAGAAATGGAAGGATTTCTAGATACATACAAACTACCAGAGCTAAATCAATAAGATATAAAAATTCTGAATAACCCAACATCAGTCAATGAAATTGAAAGTGTAATCAAAAACCTACCAACAAAGAAAAGCCGAGGTCTGGGGCTGGTGAGACAGCTCAGCAGACTAAAGCACCTGCTTAGGCAAGCTTAGGCAAATGCACGGGCCACGTTTCATGCCTAGCACCAGATGCTATGCCAGTCTTGCCCCGAAGATGGGCTGTGCTGGCCAGAGAGCGAACGTTCTGGTGCACCCCTGTTATTCCAGCACTGAAGAACTTACAGCAGTAGAATTACCATGAGTCTGAGCTTTGTAGTGAGACCTTGTAACAAATACATTTAAAAAAGGAAAGAAAGAAAGAAGGAAAGAAGGAAAGAAAGAAAGAAAGAAAGAAAGAAAGAAAGAAAGAAAGAAAGAAAGACCTAGATCCTGATAGATTCATAGCTGAACTCTACAAGAAATGTAGAGAGATTTAATGTCAACTTTTCTCAAACCCTTCAATAAAATTGAAAGGGAAGCAGTTCTCCCAAACTCATTCCTGGGGGTAAGTATTACTCTGATACCAAAACACAGAGAAGTGCCCAACCAAAAAAGTAAAAAACAGGACAATCTCCTTTATGAACACAGATTTTTAAAATCCTCAATAAAATACTAGTAAACAGAATGCAGAAAATTATCAAGAAGATTATGCATCATGACCAAGTGGCATTCATCCCAGGAATGCAGGAATGGTTAAATATATGCAAAGCCATAAAAATAATACACCACATCAACAAAGCCAAAGACAAAAATTACATGATCATCTAATAGTTGCAGAAAAAGTTTTGACAAAGTCCAACACTGATTAGCAATAAAAAAAAAAAAACTACAGAAAAATTGGAATAGTTAGCCTTTACCTCAACCTGATAGAAGTCATCTATGCTAAAAAAATCAGCCAAGAGATATTAAACAGACAGAAATTAAAAGCCTTCACTTCAAAATCAGAAAAACAAAGGTGCCTCCTGTCACCAATCTTGTTCAATATAGTTCTGAAAACATTAGCCACAGCAATTAGAAAAGAGAACAAAATAAAAGGAATAATGATTAGAAAGGAAGAAGTGAAATTATTGTTATTTGCAGATGACATGCTACTGGTTTTTTGTTTGTTTGTTTGTTTGTTTTGTGTGTGTGTGTGTGTGTTTTTTTTTTTTTTTTGCAGGACCGGGGTTCGAACTCATGACCTTGCACTTGCCAGGCAGGCACTTGAGCCACAGAGCTATCTCCCCAGCTCCAATGCTACTGTATTTAGAAGACCCCAAAAATACCACCAAGATACTTATAGGTTTAACCAAATTCAGTAGTCAACATTCAAAAATCAATAGCATTTCTGTACACAATCAATTCATACAGAGAGAAATCATGGAAGCCACACATTTCACAATAACACTTGGAAGAATGAAATACTTAGGCATCAACCTCACAAAGAAAGTACAAGATTTGCAGAGACCAAAGAGGACTTCAGAAAATGGAAAGATATTCCTTGCTTCTACATAGGAAGAAACAACATTGTGAACATGGCCATACTTCCAAAGATGTTATAGATTCAAGGCAATCCCAATTAAAATACCATTAGTATGAACTTCACAGATCTAAAAAAAAAAAAAATCCTAAAATTCATCTGGGAACAGAAGAGACCTGGAATAGCAAAAACAATCTTGAACAAAAAGGAATGGCAAGATGCATCACAATCCTTGACTTGAAAATATACTATAAAGCTACTGTGCAAAAATCAGCATGGTACTGGCAAAAGAAAACATACTTGAGGATCAGTGGAACAGATTAGAAGATACAGACAAAACTACAAACACACTCAGCCACCTTATCTTTGACAAAGGGGCCAAACATGTTCACTAGAAGAAAGCCTCTTTAATAAATGGTGCTAGAAAAACTGGCTTTCTATATGCTGAAGGCTAACCATAGATCCATCTGTATCACCGTACACAAAACTACAGTCAAAATGGATCAAAGATTTAAATATTAAAACTGAAACACTAAGTCCTCTGGAAGAGAAAGTAGGTAGAAACCTTAAAGACATAGGGGTTAGTACAGAGTGCATGTATAAAGCTACAAGGATGAAGACAGTGTGGTACAGACACATGGATGAACAGAATAGAATGGAATAGAATAGAATAGAATAGAATAGAATAGAATAGAATAGAATAGAATAGAATAGAATAGAATAGAATAGAATAGAATAGAATAGAATAGAAGATACAAAACCACCCTGGGCACATTCAGCTATTTGCTCTTTGATGAAGAGGCCCAAAGCCTAAATGTCCATCAAGAGAAGAATGAATAAAGATAATGTGCTGTCTATATTTAATGAATATACTCTGCCATAAGAAGGAGAAACTTGGATTATTCGTAGCCAAATGGGTGCACCTTGAGACCATACTGTTAAGTGAAGTAAACCAGAGAAGCTTAACTCTGCAGTCTCTCTTCTTTGAGAAACTCAAAATATATATGAAGAGCAAAATAAAGGCAAGAAATACTAAGTAGGGAATTAAATCTTCTATAGAAAGGGGATCAAGAGTAGTGAATAACTACTATGAAGACAACAATATGCCATGTATTAATTATTATAACTGTCCTACTAACCTGTTTTGAAACTGTCCCATTGCTATTTCTTTCTCATTAAAATTAATAAAAAATCAAAAAAATAAAAACATTGTAATAAATGGAAAAAATAAAGAAAATTTAATAAATGGGAAAAAAGAAAGGGGATCAGGAGATGAATGGAGGAGGGGGGAAAGACTTGAAAAAAAGAATTAAAATATGTCATGTATAAGTACCAACTCCTCATAGGGAATGTAATTATGTATTGGAAACACATACTAAATATATTATTTTCTGCAAAATTTTAAATGATGTGTAAAATGTATTACTCCTTTTTCATTATCATGTGTCTGTCACAGGAGATCAGGGACATCTGCTTAGAATGAAAATTGATGACTATGACAATCCTCACCAATGCTCACTAACACCAAGTCCTCTCTTTTTGAAACATGGAAAAATATACTTCCTGAATTCCTCTCTGTCACATGGGAACTTGTGACAGGGTCTTGCCAGTGGCAGAGGCAATGGAAAGCCCCTTGAATAAATTTCTAGTTCTTTGTCTTCTTAAAAAACAGACTAGAAATCCCAGCACTTGGGAAGCTGAGGCAGGAGGATTGGTGCGAGTTCAAGACCAGCCTGGGCTACCAAAGTGAGCTCAAGGCCAGCCTGAACTGCATAGTGAGACCCTGTCTCAAAAAGACAAAAAAAAAAAACAGACTAGAGCCATGAGGCTTAAACAGCCTGAATCATAGACTTTGTCTATGACTATGAAGGTTTCATGTCAAGCCCCTGAGACATGGGGATTGGCTGTAACTTTCACATAGAACAGCCTACTTTGACTCACATGGTAACTGTGGCTTATGCTGGTTTCCAGCAGTCCTCTGGCTGGAGTTGCTTCTGGGAGCTCCCGACCATTACCAGGTTGCCCCAGAGGATGAAAGCCATTCTCAAAATTAAGAAGTTCAAACAACAAATATTAAAAGAAGGTGGGATGGGGCTGGGGAGATAGCTCAGAGGCATAAGCATCTATCTGGCCCTGAGTTTGATCCCTGGCACCAAACCACATGCCATGCCAGCCCCATGGTGCATGCCTCTAATCCCAGCACTTGCAAGCTTGGGACAGGAGGATTACTAAGAATTCCAGACTAGTGTGGGGCTACAAAAGTGAACACAAGAAGCCGGGCATGGTGGCACATGCCTGTAATCCCAGCACTTGAGAGGGTGAGGCAGGATTGGTGTGAGTTCAAGACCAGTGTGGGCTAACAAAAGTGAGCTCAAGGTCAGCCTGAACTGCATAGCAAGACCCTATCTCAAAAAAAAAAAAAAAAGTGAACACAAGGCCAGCCCAAACTGAATAGCAAGATCATGTCTCAAAAGTAAATAAATAAACAAACAAATCAAACAAACAAACAAATCTTGCTGGCAAGATAGCTCAGCAAACTAAGCTCCTGCTTAGGCAAGCACAAGGACCAAGGTTCAATACCTAACACCACATGCTGTGCTGGCCTCACCCCCAGGCACCAGGATGGTGGCACATACCTGTAGTCCCAGTGCTGGGGAGGCTGAAAGCAGGAGGACTGCTATGAGTCTGAGCTACATAGTGAGACCCTGTACCAAATACTAATGGCTAGAAGTGCCATAAAATATATGAAGGATGTCACACTCTTAGGCTTCTTTTTAGTTAGTTTATTTTCCTACAAATGTAATGTTTCACTGGCTCTAGCACAACTTATTTGGCAAGTACGCAAGATTCAAGGACTACATGCTAAGAAGTTTTGAACTTCTATCCATGCATAGAAAGATAAAGTGGGGGGGTTTTTTGGTTTTGTTTTGTTTTGTTTTTTTCCAGGACTGGGGTTCGAACTCACGACCTTGCACTTGCCAGGCAGGCACTTGTGCCACGGAGCTATCTCACCAACCGATAAAGTGGTTTTTAAAGTACATGTCTTATTTTGCTGTCTATAAATATCTACTTCAACTTGTATCTATCTTATTGAACTGAAAATTGTAAGTTGGATTTTAGAAAACATTGTCTCTTTCATAATGCCTCTAGGGTTCAATCCCCTGGCCTGCATTGCTGGCCCTGCACCCCCCCCAGAGTGTGCTGAGACTGCAATTGAGACTGAGTGTGGTTGTTCAGGCTGCAATCCCAGCTCTTAGGAGGCTGTAAACAGGTGGATCTCTATGAGTCCAATCTAGTAGTGAGACCCTAAACACCTTGTACATCCTTCCCTAAAATTAAAATAAAAATAGAAACATTGAAAGTCACTGATTCTCAGAGGAATCAAGTAGGTATTGGGTCTCTGATGTTTTATATCATTGGACAGTTTGTAATCTGTGATTACTTCACTTGTGGTTCATAATCCTGGATCAGCTGAAGACCTGGTTGTCTTTGGCATGAGGTGGTGACATGTGCCCTACAGTCAGCCAAAGTGGCTAGTGTGCAGTGGAAAGAGGCTGAGAAGGAAGGTGTGTGTTAGCAGGATAAAACACCTTGAAGGATTTTTTTGAAAGATGCATTGAGCTAATGATCTTAGAGTTTGATGCAGCTGTGTTTCCAAAAGAAAACCTGTGTGTTGTGAAGGAAAGCAAGTTTGAATTCTAGTTTTTCCTCTTAACACTTTCTGTCCTTTGGGCAAAGGATTATTTCTTCAAACTTCAATTTTTTCATCTGAAAGTAGGTGGAGAAGATTTTTAAAAAGGTCCAAAAACTTAGGACAGTGCTTGGCAACCAATAGGTTTTAAATATATTAATTAGTTAACATTCCTTTCTCTTACTATTCTGAACATCATTACTGCGGACAAATTATTACAGTGGAAAGAGTCCTGGAATCAATAAATTAGTTCTACCTTTGCTACCAACCTCCTGTGGTAGCTCCACGCTCCTCTCTGGACCTTTTCTGGAGAAGACAAACCGGGTTGAGTTGTTTCTATTCGCAGCTGTAGACACATTCCAGGCTCATTTCCTTTGGTTACATCCTGAAAGTGGAAAACTGGGCCAGAGGATAACTCTGTTGTCCACATTTTGAAGACCTACTGGGATTCAGAAGAACTACTGGGCAAAGTGGTTGTACATTTTACAGTTCTTACCTTCAGTGTGTAAGGATGTTGCTTCCTCCAAGTGCTCCATCATTGTGTGCTCTTTTCATCTTAGCCTTCTTTGAGGGTGTGAAGTGGTATCTCATTGTGGTTTGGCTTTGTGTTTCTCTGATGACTAATAATGATAATCAGCTTTTCATGTGCATACTGCCAATTATGTGTGGTCTTTGGAGAATTGGTCCATAAGAAATATCTGAAGAGTTTCTGTCATTTTCCTATTGTGAAAATGGCCATACTCCCAAAACTGTTATATAAAGTCAGTGCAATCCAGATTAAAATGTTCTTAGTATACCTCAGAGAAAACTTCCTCAAATTCCTTTGGAACCAGAAGAGTCTCTGAATATCAAAAGCAATCCTAGGAAACAAAGGAAAGGCAGAGAGAACATAATCTCTGACCTGAAATTATACTATAAATCTACTGTGATAAAATCAGCATAGAACTAGCATAGAGGCAGACCTGAGGATTAGGGAAACAGAATAGAAGATACAGACACTACTGCCAACACACTCAGCCACCTTATCTTTTTTTTTTTTTTTTTTTTTTTTTTTTTTTTTTTTTTTTTTTTTTTTTTTTTGTCTTTTTGAGACAGGGTCTTGCTATGCAGTTGAGGCTGGCGTTGAACTCACTTTTGTAGCCCATGCTGGTCTCAAACTTGCACCAATCCTCCTGCCTCAGCCTCCCGAGTGCTGGGATTACAGGCGTGCACCACCACGCCTGGCCACCTTACCTTATCTTTGATAAAAGGGCCAAACAGGTTCACTGGAAGAAAGATAGCCTGTTTAATAAATGGTGCTGGAAAACTAGCTTTCCCCATACCAAAGGATAAAACTAGACCCATAACTATCGCCATGCACAAAGCTACAGTCGAAATGATCAAAGATTCAAATATTAAAACAGAAACACTAAGTCTCCTGGAAGAAAATACAGGCAGAGATCTTGAGTACATATGACTAGGTAGAGAGTTTGTCAATAAAAACCAAACTGCAGGAAAAACTTCAAAGAATCAACAACTGGGATCTCATTTTTTTTTTTTTTTTGTCTTTTTGAGACAGGGTCTCGCTCTGCAGTTGAGGCTCGCCTTGAGCTCACTTTTGTAGCCCAGGCTGGTCTCAAACTCGCACCAATCCTCCTGCCTCAGCCTCCCGAGTGCTGGGATTACAGGCGTGAGCCACCATGCCCAGAAAGGGATCTCATCTTTTTAAAAAGTTTCTACACATCAAAGCAAACCTCCAACAGAGGGGGAAAAAACATCACAAACTTGGAAAATATTGTAGTCAAAAGTTCCTCAGAAAAACACTTTCTATCTAGAACATAGAAAGAATTTGTTAAAAATCAGGCCACCCACATTCAAAGACCCAATCCAAAAATGGCCATCTGAGATGAATATATACTTTTCAGATGAATAAAAATGACAAGCAAATATATGATAAGTGTTCAACATCATTGGTCATTTAAGAAATGCAAACTAAAGCAACACTGAGATTCCATCTCATCGCAGAAAGAATGCCTAGTATCAAGAAGTCAGCCAACATCAAATGTTGGAGAGGCTGTGGAGAAAAAAGAACCCTTCTGCACTGTTGGTGGCAGTGCAGACTGGTACAACTACTATGGAAATCAGTGTAGAGATTCCTTAGAAAGCTAGGATTGGAAATCCCATTCATGCCAGCTATTCCCCTCCTGGGTGTTTTTCCAGAGCTGAAAACTTCATACCACAATAATATATGCAAACCCATGTTTATAGCAATGCAATCTGTCATAGCTATATCCTGGAAACAACCCAGATGCCCACTAACTGAAGAATAGATAAAGAAGACGTGTACTTTTACACAATAGAGTATTATTCTGCTATAAAAAAACAGGAGGAATTCGAGTCTTTTGTCCTTTAATGGATGCAACTAGAGAGCATACTCTTAAGTGAAATAAATCAGACCCACATGTGTAAACATATTGTCTCCCTTGTGTGAGAACCTGAAAGAGAAAATGTAATGTGAAGGGTACAACAGATACTGGGGAAAGGGAATGCACTTAGTGAAAAGTAAAGAGTTACTGAGTTGAGGAGAAGGACAGAAGAGGGTGTAGGGGAAAGAGATTTATCTATGTATGAAGCAGGATGGTTGAGCCCCTGTACTGTGCATGTCTGTTGGTTTATGGAAAGAAGCAGTTAAAGCTTTAATTTGTTTTATCTACTTTTTTCAATTGTTTGTACTTTTTCTTTTCTTAATTTTTATACATTTCTTTCTTTTCTTCCTCTTCAATTTTACATGCATATATCTGGTATTATGAATAACTGGTTAGAAGATAACACTGTACTACAACAAGTACTGAGAAATTCATATCACTTTGTTAAGTGAAATTATGTATCACTTTTAATTTTTTGTTTTAATTCTAATTTTTATTCTTTAAAAAAATATTTTAAAGTGCTTTAAAGAAGAAATATCTGAAGTGTCCAGAAACCCACTAACTGAGAACACATTGATCACTACAATATTTTGGCAGATTTTGCTGGACTGTGACAGGGAAACAGCTTACTGTTTATAAAACACTGTCTCCTGTGAAGCAAGTAACACACTGTGGCCATTGTGCAGATAGGAAACAGAGGCCTGAGGAGACCTAATAGCTCCTCTGTAGTGAAAGTACATCCACGGCAGGACTTGGAACAGGATTCTCAGGTTTCTACCTACGATGATCCAAGTATTTGATGCCTGAAATGAAAACCTATCCTATGGATAAACAGAAGCTCCTGCCCACAACATTTTCATTAGCTCCAACTCCACTTCCTGTTACCTGTTTCTGTTGTGGCAACCTAGAACAGTTGCTTCTGGTGCACCACTATCCATACTTGGATTTCTTCAGAGTATACACAAATATAACCTGAAGGTCTTGAAAATCAGATTATAGAAAAGAGATGAACGCTTGACATTTTCTGGGAGCAAAAAAAAAAAAAGTCCATGCTACTAGCTTACCTGGGGAAACAAGTTCTAAGAGTAATTCAACAGAGCTCACCAGTTTTCTCATCACCTAATGGAGTTCAACATTGTTTGATTACTCTGGACCTGAATGGTCTGCTGGGTAATCATGAAGAGATATGCCCCACTGCAAACACAGATCAGATTACAAAGCATACCAGGAAGAAACTCTGGACCCTTAGTCTGGACTGAACTTCTTGCAGACAGGTATTAGATGTAGAAAAAAAGAACTGCAGCTAATTTAAGCAGTAAAGCTATCAAACTTAAAAGCTTACTGAACCATTTCCCTCTCAGAGAAGAAATTTTAAGCAAACCATCACCCTGGAAAAAGATAAATTTGGTACCAAATTAGCAAAGTTGCCTTACTAGCAGACTTCCAGTGCCATGAGGGAAAGAGATCGTGTTAGTTCAGCATGGTGGTACAAGCCTGCAATCTGGCTACTCAAGGGGGTGAGGCAAGAGATTATAAGCCAGCCAGGGAAACTCAGCAAGACTTTGCCTCACAATAGAATGAAAGGGCTGAGGAAATAGCTCAGCAAACTAAGCACCCGCTTCGACAAGCGCAGGAACGAGGATTCAACCCACAGCATCACACACCACAACAGCCTCAACTGATCTGGGCATGGTGGTGCACCCCTGTAATCCCAGAACTGGGGAGGCTGAAAACAAAAGGATCATTATGAGTCTGAGCTGTTTAGTGACACTCTGTACCAAATATATCAAATTATTCTGTTTTTAAAGGTAGAATGTAAAGGGCTTGGAACATAGGTCAGTGGTAGAGCACTTTCCTGGCATGTGTAAGGCTGTGGGTTTAAAGCTCATAGTATTTAAGAAATATATTAATACCATTGCAGAAAGTTTTTAAGCAATAGCACTTGACCTGTAGAAGTGAAGTTAAAAGAAAACATCATTATTTCCAAAATGTATATGATCCTTTTTGGTATGAAGCTTACTTATCTCACTTTCATCTTACTTGTGGGAAGATTCATAGAAAAAAGATTAAGCAATAGTAAGAGGCTAGTAAGGAGCTGCAGATCTAGTTTTGTGCAGTTTTTAGCTTTCATCGGTTTTTTTGTTGTTGTTGTTGTGTTTTTTTTTTTTTTTTTTTTTTTTTTTTTTTTTTTTTTTTTTTTTTTTTTTTTTTTTTTTTTTTTTTTTTTTTTTTTTTTTTTTTTGCTTGGTACAGGGTTTCACTACACAGCTCAGACTCATAGTAACCTTCATGTTTCAGCCTCCCCAGTGCTGGGACTACTGGTGTGCACTACCATGCCTGGTGTCTGTGGCCAGCACAGTGTGCTCAGGGTTCCAGGTCCGGCACAGCATGTGGTGCCAGGAACTGAACTTAGGTCCTTGTGCTTGCCAGGCAGGCACTCAGACTGCCAAGCTATCTCCCAATCCCTGTGCAGTTTTTAAAAATGAGTAATTTCTGATTTTCTTTAGATAATTTTAATAGTTTTCTTTTAAAAATGACAAGAATATGACTAAGAACCAGATACTCATTCAAGCAACTGCTTTCAGCAATAAAGAAGGTAGAGAGACCCAGCATTCCATTGCTAGAGGAAGCTTCCAGGAGGAAGGGAGAAAATGACTAAAACTTGACACCAAGGACTGGCACCAAGCAGCCCTAATGGAAAGACAGAAAGAATAAATATCTGGAAGCAGAAATCAGATTTGGGGGGCGGCATAAAAGAGAAAGTAGGAGAGCCAGGTGTGGTGGTGCACGCCTGTAATTCCAGCACTCAGGTTGAGCCTGGGCCACAAAGTTAACTCAAGGTCAGCCTAAACTGCACAGTGAGATTCTGTTGAGAGACAGACAGACAGACACACAGACAGACAGAGACAGAGAGAAAGAAAGATAGGGAGAGAAACAGAGAGACAGAGACAGAGAGGGAGAGACACAGAGGCAGAGACAGAGAGAGAGAATGAATATAGAAAAGAATAGGATTAACAAAATTTATAGCATTATTATAACACAGACTTCTAATAAATTAGTGATAGATTAATTACTCACTGTCTCACAAAATTCAAATATCAAACAAATATTTATTTCCAGTGCTAGTTGAACCTAGGACCAACTAGCACTCCACCACTAAACCATATCCCACCCAAAAAAGTACTTCTAGGCTTTCCTTCACCTATAATTTAAGGCTGACCAATAGGTATAAACCATGCACATACTTATAAATGTTCCAGCAGGATTTTCCACAGCTAATTTTTATGATTTGCCTTTCAGGATCTGTCTCACCACCTGTTTCCTGATGGGAGCTACAGAGCAAAATTAGGGGCAGAAATGGGAAAAGGGCAAAAAAAAAAGGAGGAAGAGGGAAGAGGAAGAGAAGGAAAAGAAGATGACAACAACCAGCCTCATTTCTACCAGACTTTTCCTTACGTGTGTATAATTTTTGTGGGTGCGGTTTTTTACAGGGCAACCTCTCTGACCCTCTATATCCTGCCTTTCAAACCATAAACCCCCCTACAGACGGGGTTGGCGAACAACTGTCACTGTAATCCCGATCCTCTACTACCCCTCCCAAGCCAGGAAACGGGAAAAAAAGGTGAACGGCCTATGCTCTCCCATCCTGCTGCTTGGACCTAAAGTTTCACATAAGCCCTGAACTTCTTCACTAAGCACTCTCCTAAGGTGTATAAGGAACGACCAAGCATGAGAGGTAAAACTTAAACTAAAAACTATTTGATTACACATGGCTAAGAAACAAAATTATTCTCTAAAAGAATGCAGACCTGCTTGTTACAACATCCTTTTAAAAAGCATCACAAAGCATTCTAATCCAGTCATTCTCTATGGTCGTGATTTTCCCAAAAGAATCAATGCTGAATCAAGCGAAACAGAAACCATAACGAATTTCCTATTCTTGGAGGTGGGCCCTTAATAACTGCTTTTTGGTTCAGAGTAAAATACATGACTAATTTCTTTTCAGTAAACCATCGGGCTGTGGTGGGAGACACGTTTTCTACCCCAACTCCTTTCAAACAGACATAACCTCATGACCCTCAGTTGCCCTCTTCTGACCTCCAAATGTAGATTGGCTAGGCCAGCGCAGACCAGCCCTACCTAATCAGAGAGCACAACCTACCAGAAAGCCATCCCTAGGGTCACAGCTCGAGGTCTGTAACAACCACATGTGCAACCTTGGCCCTGGCACTCTATTGACCCCTCTGTCTCTTCACAGGAAAAAGAACAGTTACAGCTACATTGTATGGCCCTGGCAATTCAGAAAACAATGTTAACACCAGCAATAGTAACCTCTCCAGTAATCTAAAAAGCACTGCGACCAATTAGTCTTTAAAACGCCATCTGCTTACATTTGGCCAATGGGAATTAAACTAACTATTCAAATGAAGTCGTCGCTGTCATATTCCAATTGTGATGGATTAACAACTGGTGGCCAACTTTTAACACCAAGCTGAACTGAATCAGCGTGGGAGGCCCACCCCAGGACTGTTGCCAACAGAATAAAAAGGCGGACTGGAAAAGAAAAAGCTGCTCGGGGTCTGTTGGCTCTCCTGGAGTAGCTTGTCATGCTGGCTTTCCTGATAGGGACGCAGTTGTTCTCAGAGAAACCACGGACCTCACTGTGGCTGAAGATAGCTGTAGTACTTTTCAGGAGACCTCTATTCTTTGGGCCTTCCCAGCACAGATCCTTGAAATAGGCCTGTATGAGACATTGTCATGGGCAATAAGCTTTCAGGTGGACTTGTGGGAGACACTGTTATGAGCCCTAGGTCTTCAGCTGTCCCATGATGCAGGACATTAGCATGGGATCCAGGCCTGCCCTCAGCTGGACTCTTTAGTCTTTAGTGTGTGGACAAATTTCCTGTACTCTTTTTGTACATGACTCTTTGACCATTATACAATAACCTTATCAACTATGTGTCCTGTATATAAATTAGTCCCTTTGAAATCCTTGACTATAACACCAACACACATGGAGTGAAAAGGCAATAGAGAAAAATATTCAGGTCACAAACACCTGCTCCGAGAGTTGTTCTCAAACCCAATTCCAAGCCCCAGTGGCCTGCTATACATTGAAACAAGCTATGCCTACTACCTGCTGCCACTCACCAGTGAAAGCTTGCCAGCCCCCATGAGACACAATGAGTGCCCAGGAACTTTCCTTCAAAATAATCAGCACAGCTTTTCCCATTTCCTAATAAAACCCCAGCCACTCCCTTTGTTCTTACACATAGACGCTGCCCTGGTCTCTGTGTGCCCTGACTTCAACTCTACTTTTTTATGCATAATTCCCAAATAAACCTTTTACTTGGAGATGCACCTGGGCATATTTTACATCATAAAGACTTTTGATTTGGGTTTTTGTGGTACTAGGAATTGAACCCAGGGCTTCACAGATGCTAGGCAAATGTTCTGCCACTGAGCTACAGCCCCAGCCTAATAATGACATTTAATCATCCAGTCACTAAAAATGTTAACTATAGTAAGAACACTAAATTATATTTGACCTAATTTCCTACCACTTGCAGAGAAAACAGGTTGGAAGAGAAGCAAGGAAGAATGTGCCGAGTGACCCCAGGTACTTTACGGGGAGGCAGTGGGATTAGTGCTCAGAAACTGGAAAGAGAACTTTCCCGGAGGCAATGTGCCCAGACACACACACACACACACACACACACACACACACACACACACACATGCACACACGCACACACGCACACACGCACACACGCACACTGATGACCCTGGAAAAGCCACAATCAGCGTAACTTCAGCCACAGTAATGTAAATGATATAAAAATGTGCCAGCTTGACAGGAACCACTTCTGCTTGAATGAACATGCCCACCGGTACAAGAACTCATTTGAGGCATTTGACAAGAAAACTTCTATGAAACACTCAGCCTTGTGCTTAACACATAGCAAACACTCACTCTTCTTCGGGTTTCTCTGGAAGCATAGATTCTTTGGTCCAGAAAGAAAACTGACTGCTTTATTTCCAACCCCAATAATAATCTGTTTGTAAGATTCATTACAATTAGAATCAGCTAAACAACTGAGATGCAAGTAGCAGAAACCTCCAGTCAATCCGGCTCAAAGTGACAGGAACTCTAAGCTGGAAAAGAAAAAGACACTTAGTCATTTACTGGCTCGTACAACTGGGTTTCTTGAGGCAGAGCTGAAATTAGCAGGACCTTGGCCTAATGGTTCCTCTAATGTGACCAGAAACTAATTTCCATGTGAAATTTAAAATGTATGTTACTATAATATCCATTTTCTGTTACTGTACCAAAATACCCAAAACTAGGTAACATGAAGAAATGAGGTTGATTCACCACCTAGTTTTAGGGACACACAGTTCGAGCAGATGCCATGACCCCTGCCTGCCTACTGAGAGTCCTCTGGTTACATGACTTCATGGTGCTCAATGCTACGGGAGGAGCCCATGTGTGTTGGGGGAGGTCACACTTAGAGAACAGAAGCCACAAGGTGACATCTAAGAGCATATCACCTCTATAGCCACAATAGCCTCCCTGAGGTCCTATCTCTTTTTATTTAACACATAATTATATGTATTTATGGGTTAGAGTGTGATATTTCAATACATACATGCTATGTATAATGGTCAAGCAAGATAATCAGCCTTTCCATTTCCTTTTCTTTTTCTACATATTTGGTACAGGGTCCCACTATGCAGCTCAGACGCTTAGTGATTCTCCTGTTTTCAGCCTCCCCAGCACCAGGATTACAGGCATGTGCCACCACACCCAGAATTGGTGGCCAGCTCAGCATGTGGTGCTGGGTATCAAACCTCAGTCCCTGCACTTGCATAGGGGGGTGCGTTAGTCTGCTGAGCTATCTTGCTGGCCCTCCAGTGAGATGGCTCAGTGGTCTAAAGCACCTGTGGAGGAAAGTTAAGGTAAGCACTGCGACCGCTCCTTGATCCCTGGCACCACATCCTGCGCACCCCCACCCCAGGGTGGGCTGAGCCAGCCAGAGCACAAACAAATAAATGAGGTTTAAGAGAAATAAATAAAAAAATCTTTAAAAAGAAATTAGAGCTCCTTTCTCAGAGTTCTTCTCAAATATATATCAGGCTGTTATAAACTATAGTCACTCCCTTGTGCTGTAGAATACTTCTAGAATTCTTAACTGTCATTTGGCATACATCATTTGAATCCCTCTATGCCCCTCTGCTACTCTGTTCTGCTTTGAGATTCACTTTTCAACCATCCACACATGAGAAAGAACATGCAGTATGCACTTTTCTTTCTGTGCCTGACTTACCTCACTTAACAGGACGCTCCACCCACTTTACTGTGCATGACAGGATGTCATTCTTCTGTGTAGACCAAACCTCTTAAGGGTCCTCCACCTCTCACTGTTGCCACAACAGGAACCAAGCTGTGACACAACACACAGACCTCTAGGGAATGCACTTCCCTTATAAACTACAGCAGTTACTTATACTAGTGATATGTAATTTTAGTACAAAAACACAAGGGTAGGGCCCAGCAGGATGGCTCAGTGGTCTAAAGTGCCTGCTTAGGAAAGCTTAGGCAGCTTCAGGGACCGCTGTTCGATCCCGGCACCACATGCTGCGCCAGCCCTGCCCTCAAGGAAGGCTGAGCCAGCCATAAAACTAATAAATAAACAAACAAACAAAAGTTCTGAAACAAGAATAAATAAATAAATAAACTCAACCAAAAACACAAGGGAACGTGGGACAGTGGCACACACCTATAATCCCAATACCCAGAAAGCTGAGGCAGGAAGATAGGACGTTTGAGCCAGCCTGGACAACTTAATGACTTATTGAGACCCTGTCTCAAAACTTAGTTTAAAAAAAAAGAAGGCTAGGACAGCTCAGTGGAAAGGCCCTAGGTTCAATACCCGTGTGTGTGTGTGTGTGTGTGTGTATGTGTGTGTGTGTGTGTGTGTGTGTGTGTGTGACAGACAGACAGACAGACAGAGAAATTTATAGAAAACATTTGTAGCCAAGATCAGAGAGAGTGAGAACCTTAATCACCTTGCTCACAGGTCCTTTCTAGTTATATAACCACACTAGTGATTTTTGAGCTTGGAAAGGTCTGCAAAGGTGACAAAGACAATACAATGTCCCTGCACTAAGTCCTTTAAAAAGAGCAGGGAAAGCCAGGTCTTTTCCTGTTTGTTGTCACTGCTACCATTACAAAGAAATATTGATTACAGAAATTAAAGTTTTTAATTTTTCAAACATAAGAACTTAGATATCTGAAGTGAAGTTACAAAGTATACCATGTTTCACCAAAATATCTAGTCATTTTATGATTCATTTTGAAAGTAATTTGGGCCCGGCGGGATGGCTCAGTGGTCTAAAGCGCCTGCTTAGGAAAGCTTGGGCGGCTGCAGGTACTGCGGTTCGATCCCCGGCACCACATGCTGTGCCAGCCCTGCCCTCAGGGCAGGCTGAGCCGGCCATAAAAATGAGTGAATAAACAAATAAAGGTTCTGAAACAAGAAAAAGATAAATAAATAAAATTTTAAAAAATTTTAAAAAGAAAGTAATTTATAATAGGCATGAAAAATACTTGGGCATACATCAAATACAATTTCTCTTACCAAAGAAAAAGATAATGGCCAAAATAAGGAAGTCAGGACATGCCACTTCTTTGGGCAGGAAAGAAACACAAGTGTATTTTTTTTTTTTAATTAGCCTCATTTGTACACCTTAGATATATACAGTGATCGCATTCACCCTAGGGCGTCTGTCCCTATACATGGTACACCTTGCCACTTCTTTTTTCCCATTCCCCTTCTCTCTCTTCAACCTCTCTACCCTTCCTCATTTACAAAACCTTTATTTCCATTTTTTCTCTTTTCTCTTTTCTGTCCATTCTTCCTTCCCCTTTCCCTCGCCCTTTCCCATTTGAACACTTTCTTCTTCCTGTTGTACAACGTCTATTATACATTTTTGGTCCTTTGGCTTCTCACACCAGAGAAATCCTGTAATACCTGAATGTGTGTGTCTTTCTTCACTTCAAAATATGGTCTTAGGTGCCTCTATTTACCTAGAAATGCCTCAAGCGTACCTTTATGGCAAAGCAGTAGCACCTCACTATATTACACACACACACAAACACACACCTTCTTTATGCCTTCATCAATTGATGGAGATTTGGGCTGTTTCTAAGATTTAAGTGTCACAAACTGTGCCATGAAGAAGGAGGATATGTGTATGTCACTGCAGTGTGATGCTTTTCATTCTATTGGGGAGATACCAAAAATGGGGAGAGTTGCATGGCGTGGACTCTTTAGTTTTACTTTTTGGAGGAATCTCCCCACTGATTTCCAGAGTGTTGCACCAGTCTACACTCCCACCAACAGAAGAGATTTTTTTAAATCTCTTGTTTCTTAATGTTAGCTGGCAAGATAACTGTGGAGACAATTAGTCAACTTTATAAATGCTCCTATAAAACAGCTGAAAAAGCAAATTGCTATTTTAATCTTCTCGTTGGCACAGAAGCCAAACTGGTTTCTTTCTTATGCTTGTTACAACTTAAATCTACCTGATGAAAGTCAGTCTGCAGAAGCAGGTGTGGTTTCAGTGGACTTTTATCACATACCCACAATTCTCTGTCTCATTTTAAAGTGTAATCTTAGTTAAATACATGGGGAAAAAAATTCACCAAGTTCCAAGTAAGTCACCATACTTTTCTTTGAAGTTAATGAGATCCTAAACAAAGACACAGATAAGTTCAAAGCAAACAGAAATATTTCAGAATTTCATTTTTCCAGTTACACTAATGGTTTGCTTGCTCATTTGACAAAATATTGTCGGCACACTGAACCAGACTGAATGACAGCGTACATCTAAAATCTGCGATCTGTCACCACTTGGATTATGCCCTAAATGCATGGATTCACCCCATGGTGTTCACTCGCTTTACTCTAAGACGCTGTCATAGTTAAGTCAATCCCTCAAGTTTCCATCATTTTTTTTAACAAAAGGGGAAAGTCAACATGATGACTTTCCAGATATCACTGAACAAAGAAGCACGTAGAAGCACAGAGATGAGGAATTTAGCAGAAAATAGGCAGTCAAGACAGGATATGAATGAACTTACTAAATGCATACCACAAGCCACACATTGGGTCTTCTGAGAGCCGGATTCCCCTTTCCACCCCCTCTTGCCGTCAAGAACTTATCCCGTGCATTCACCCTTCTGATAACTTGAAAGGCAAAATGAACCAACAGAGGATGTTTTCCTGAATCTAGTCAGTCACCATGAGCAGTGACAACTCCTTGGAAATATCTTTCACCATCCTGTAACTGGGCCTTGCAAAACACAGACTCCATAAATATTTGCCAGAGTCAGAACAATAAACACACAAAACTTTCAGGTACTTGCTTTGAAAACCAGTATTAAAAACAAGCTACATTTTGTGTGAATCCTGACTTGAACAAACATACTGCAAAAAATGTTTGAACAAACATCAAAGATATTTAAACAAAAACTGGGCAGTTGATCTTAAAGATTACTGATAATATTGTGAAGTATGCTAATGGCACCAAGGTTATGCTTTTTTATAAAGTCATAATTTAGTGACATATTTATAAAGTACTCATGAAGAAATGATACAAAAGAGATTTTCTGAGCCGGGCATGGTGGCGCACACCTGTAATCCCAGCACTCGGGAGGCTGAGGCAGGAGGATCAGTGCGAGTTCTAGACCAGCCTGGGCTCAAGGCCAGCCTGAACTGCATAGCGAGACCCTCTCTCAAAAAGACAAAAAAAAAGAGAGAGAGAGAGAGAGATTTTCCATGAAATAATCCACAATGGGAAATGAGAAGTGGGTAATGGTATTGAAAAGAAAAACAAAAAGGCCATACACTGATTATCAAGGAAGCTGAATAGACAGTTAATTCTTGAAGTTTAACTCACAAAGCAAATAAATATAATTTTTGCATACCAGTTTGTCAGAAATAACTTTTTCTACAATCATACCATGCCTGCAGTGTGATTTGAGAAGCTCTTACAGTTTATTGAAATGGTTGGCTATTTCATTTTAGGCTCTTTAGTGTGCTTTTCCTAGCAGATGTCACTAAAGTCTACCTCAAAAAGTTACCCAGGGCCTTAGAAAAGAAACTTTAATGAAACTAGAATATAAATGAAAAAATAATTTGTTAAAAAATGGCATGCATTAGAAGGTGGCAAAAATAATTCGTTAGTCTTATGACCTAGACCCTTCTGGTCTCTGGAAGTAACATCACTTAACTTCTCCTATTCTAGCCAGTCTAGTTTGATTATCTGTTATGGTTTGTGTCTAGTTGTCTCCATAAAGCCTCAGGCAGTCAAGGGGCAGCTTATGGAGTTTGTGATTGCAGGAGGAGCGAGAGGCTGCCCAGCTGCTGGAGCTGCTGCCACTCGCTTTGCTCTCTGCTCTTTACCAGTGCCATGAAAGGTTGCTCTCTTTCACATGCCACTCTGCCTTGGAGCCGACTGAGTATGGACTGAAACCTCCACAAACTGTGAGCTAAATAAACCTTTCCTTCCTTCATTTTGGGTGTTGGATATTTTGTCTCAGAGATGAGAGGAGAGTAACTGAGACATTATCAGATTTTTTACTCTCAAACTTGTTTTCAAGTAGATGACACCTTAGCTTATGAAATGAAACTCAAAACTGTTACATAGAATTGCTAAATTAGGGGCTAGAAAGACAACTCAGCAGTCTAAGTGTCTGCCTGGCAAGAAAAAGGACCTGAGTTTGATCCCTGGTACTGCATGCTACGCCACCATGCCAGCCACTAAACCTATGATCCCAGTCAGTGCTGGGAAGGCTGAAACTGGAGGATCACTACAAGTCTGAGCTGAGTAGTGAGATCCTGTACCAAATAGACAGACAGACACTAAAAAAAAAAAAAAAAACCCCTGCTAAATTACTTTAACACTTGATGCCTTCCCAAGTTTACAGCAACACTAAAATGTATCTTTTTTTTTTTTTTTGAAACAGGGTCTCACTATGCAATTCAGGCTGGCCTTGAGCTCACTTTTGTAGCCCAGGCTGGTCTCAAACTCACCCTGATCCTCCTGGGATTATAGATGTGCGCCACCACACCCAGCATCCAAAATGTATCTTGTAAAAACCATTTCTCACAGAAAGTTTAGTAGCTGATTTTGCAAGATGCATGGTCATACATGCCTGCATATCTGTGAAAAAGACCAAGACTCAAGGCTATGTCTGAGGGGGCAGGTCACAGTGCTGTTACATCAAGTTTACTGGACGGTATATACTGCCCTGCATGATAAATCGTGCTAAAGAACCAAACCCTTGAGTCCTTGCATTAGAGTACTCACAGTGTGAGGTACACCTGGAAAGAGCCCAGGAATACCCCCAGGACATTGCAGCAGTCCCTACAACTCTAAAGTCTACACATCAGATAAGATTTCAAACCTGCAGCAGCTGTCTGCCAGACAATACCTCCAGCACTGCTGGCTCTGGCTTGAGATCTCTAAACGTCTAGAGATTCAGCAGAACCGCTCGAGAGGAAAATCCCTCATTTTCCAAGTCTGGACAGACTAAGAGATAGGGCAGGTTGGGAGGAAAGACAACCTTTGATTGCACTACCTGCCTTGGATGATCAAGTCCCAGACATCCCTGGCCTCCCCATGGCAGAGTTTAAAAGACCATTACTGGATCATTGTAATTTGTGTGTTCAAAGAAAAAAAAAAAAAAAAAAAAAAAAAAAAAGTGCATCATTTCACAGAGTGCCTGGAGGTTGCCAGATGAGAAGAACCATTTCTTCCAGGGAAAACTCGGGCTACAGAGTCAGATCCATGCTGATTGAGTCTCAGGATACTGCCCTGATTTCAGCTGGCTCACAGGACATTCTCCACCTCTGTGAAGTGCAGCCTCCTTTAAATAGGTAGAGATAAGAAGAACCCCGCACATGCCTGGAAGGGTTAACTAGATAACAAATAGTCATGCACGGCTTAAAGATAAGGACATGTTCTCAGAATGCACCATTGGCCGGTTCTGGCACTATGCGAACCTCAAAGACTCATGTGCACCAACCTGGACGGCCCAGCCCGCACCACTCAGAGTGAAGCTGTTGACCAAGCACCATTATGAAGCACCTCACTGCACACACAGGGGCCTCTTCAGAATCTAATACATAGCATATTCAGAAAAGAGTAGCTTTTCAGGCTCTTTCTTGTACAACAGTAGTTTGGTCCTCTCTGAGAAGGCACAGGAATCCCTTCTGGGACCATGATTTCATGGCGGTGTACCCCTCGCTGGACAGTGCTGGAAAGCCACTGTGCTCCCTGCATATGGGTGGCCTCATTGCAGTCCAAGAATAACTACTGGAACAGGGAAGGGAGGAAGTGTGAAGAGTGAGACTCCAGAGAGCAGAGCCTTGAATCTGGGGCTGCCTCCCATACCCCATTCATATCACACCGCTTTCCTACTCCAGTTTCCTAGTAGAAAATTCGACTGCAAGGAAGGGATGCTGTGCTAAGGTTCCCACACAGCTAGCTTCCTGAACTCCAGTTCCCAGACCTGGACTCAGCATCCAGGCCTCTAGAGAAAGGAGTCCAGGAACAGGGACGGGCACTTTACCAGAAAGTGGAGGCAGAGGCTGTCTGAGCAAGCAGGCACACCTCCCTCCCCTCCAGGCAGGGCCAGGCAGTGCGGCTAGAAGGCTGTGGGTGTCTTGCAGCTGCCCCGGAGAAGGCGATGCCCACCTCCCCACCTACCTGCCTGCTAGCTTTTCTAGGAGGTCGAAAGCCCAAGGTGACATCAAAGTAAAGGACACAGACAGCACGAGGCTACTCATAGCAAAGATCCAGATCACTCCTTAGGAGTCAAGGGAGAACCACCCAGGCAGGGGAACAGGATTTTTTTTTAACAGATCGACAGTCCACTGTGCCCTGGCATGAATAATACCAGTGTAATACATTCGTTTGTACTTTGTAAAAGAGCTACCTGCTCACACAGGTTTTCACTTATTAAAACAGAGAGAGAAATGAAGCCATTATCTACATTCCTTGAAGTGCCACGTGGGTGCACATGGCATCCTGCCAAGGGAGGGTCCTAGCCAAGCCTCTGGGTCCTATTCACAAGCATGACAAAATCGCTTCTTGGCCTTTTGGCTAAGATCAAGGGCACAAGCACGACAAAGTCGTTGCACTATGCTGAATTAACGTCAGGAAAAGGAGGGCCAGGACCAACAGAAAAAAATCCCCCTTGTGTCAGCATTATCTCTTCTGGCTTCAGATTTATCAAGATCCTTTCAAAGCCCACAGTGGGAATCAGCCAGGCTGGATTCTGCCAGGAGTTTATGGTAGTCAGTGGGAATACTTAGAAATGAAGGAGGGCAGCGTCAGTCCTTTGCAGGAGACGTAACCTAGTCATATACAATAACCACATTCTGTTGTAAGTACGCAGACAGACACAAGCAAACACAAGCCAAGCAGCTTCTTCAATTCAAAATTTATAGCTTTAGGAGCTGGAGGGGTAGCGTGGTGGCAGAACACTGGTATAACATTTGTGAGGTGAGGATCTGATCCCCAACATCTTGAAACCAAAAAGGAAGACAGAGGAGGGAAGTGGGAGGAGTGGGAGGGGGAGGAGGGAGAGGAGGAGAGAGAAGAGATCAAAATTAGAAAGTGAACAGAACAACTACATTTGCATTTTTATTTCATTTGGCACTCCACCAGGAGAGCAACAACGCACTATACCAGGCCAGTTCCTAAAAGGCAGGACAGGGCAGAAAGCCGAGTCCACAGCCTGAGCCCCCAGCAGGGCCCCGGCTTCCTCCTTAAGAACCACATCCATGAGAGACAGGGCAGCAGGGAAGGAGAGGAAGTGGGGGGCTCTGAGATGAGCAATGGGGTCCTCTCACTACAGGACCCTAACAATAAGGACAAGCTGTGGGAAAGTTAGAGGCCTGTGTAAGGCGTTATCAGCCTCATGGATGCAGAACATCATTTTTGTCGTGAAATTTAAAACATCTGGACTTTTAGACATTTTTCAGTGATTCAATATCATGCACACCTCAAAAACAAAATGAGGCCGGGTGTGGTGGCTCACGCCTGTAATCCCAGCACTCGGGAGGCTGAGGCAGGAGGATTGGTACAAGTTCGAGACCAGCCTGGGCTACAAAAGTGAGCTCAGGACCAGCCTCAACTGCATGCATAGTGAGACCCTGTCTCAAAAAGGCAAAAAAAAAAATGAGGGAAATACTTAAAACTACATTTAAATAATAAAATGATTATTTTGTCTTAACTACTTAACTATATCTTTTCCTTTAACTCTGACACACTATAATTCACACCCTCAAGGCATTCCCACCCTCATCTGCACTGTAAAAACTATTTTCTAGAACATTCTCTTGCTTAAGATACCTCTTCTCTTCCAGGGCAGTTTGCATGGCAAAAGAGCATGGCCCTAGAGCCAGAAATCAAATGCAGAAATAACTTTATTTTCCTGCTTGTGATTTACTATGACAATATTTTTCAAGCTTTCTCAAACCATGTTTCTCTTTTAGTAAACATTACAAAAAGAAAAGAAAAAACGAGTTCATGCCTTCTTTTAATTTAATCTAATGTTTCAAACTTATATATTTCACAGAAAAATATCAGTGATATTTTAAGAGAAAAATATTTATTATAACTTTGAAACATACGTATTTTTAAATAGTAAATATTCTTAGCAAAAATACTGTGATAGTTAATTCATAGTGAAGTGTTCTGCTGTTTGTTTTTATAGTCCATAGTAAAGGAAGAAGAAAACAGCCTAACAAATGTATGTACATAAGAAAAAATGCCTGGAAACACATTTCCTTATTTCAGTGTAAGTAAGGAAATCACCATAGTGACCTTTAAAATATGTCTAACACACAAAACAAATTCCTTCCACAGCCAGGCTTGATGGTGTGTAACTGGAACACTAGCACTTTGGGAAGCTGGGGCAGGAAGATGCAAGTTTAAGCTTAGACTGGGCAATTTACTGACTCAGCAAGACCCTGTCTCAAAATCAGCAAAGAGGCTAGAGATGTAACTCACAGCAGAAGCCCTGGATTCAATCTTCAACAATGAAAGAAAAAAAAAATCTACCCCTAAAACCTACTTGAAGTTCTCTTTTCAATAATATCAATGCCACCCTCTCAGTATCAAGAATAGACTCTGAATTCACCCAGACAAACTTAGAAAGATGTAATTTCTTCAAAATCCACTTTAGGGAGCCTTTAGGATGTCATCAAATTCGTTGTTTTCAGTAAAAAAAAAAAAAAAAAGTATAAGTATATGGACTATACAATACTGATCTACCCATTTCTGTGCACTTAAAGATTTTCTAACCTTTCTACCACGCACACGTCTCACTGAGAACTTTTCCTAAGTGTGAAGACGTTGGTCTTTTCTCTAGAGCTCCAAAAATAAAGCTAGTGTATCTTAGGGATCCCGGATCTGGCCACCACACCGTCCCCTGCTAAGCCATTGAAGGACAGATCCTGGAACCAGCATTCAAAGGCCCACAAAGCCAGGCACGGCTCCTGGGGCTGGGCACACTCTTCCACACACAATGAGCCTCCATGTCAGCAAGGACTGAGTTCTGTCCTACACTGCTGAGCACATTTAAAAGTCAATGTTGTCTAACGACATCATTTAGCCTCCAGAATAGCTGAAAGGCTTTCTCTTGCTTTGTTTTTGGATGTTTTTTACCTTTGTTTCAGTTCATTAACTTCCAAAAATGTTGACACTATTTCCAAGACACAGCAGGGTGATCTCCCACCTTTTGAAAACAACTGTCTTTTCAGTCCTGACTTTAGGTACATATTGCACCCAGTGGGGAGCCCATCACAATTTTGATATGTCACAGATAATTGCAAAAGTGATTATGTGGTCTATGGTGAACCTAGAAATTCAACAGCTCCAACTAATAGCCAGTTCAGCCAATTTGCAACATTTCCTGCATTTCTTCTCCATTTCCTTTCAAAAGAATATTTGGTGGATATAACAATGCCAGCTTTGTGAGAACAGTGAAGCACTTTCAGTCTTTTCAATGAAAGAACTACTTGACATAAGGTTTTCACAGTTTTTGTGGACTGCTAGTAATGTGTTCCAATTCCACTGGATCTCATATATGAAGGCAAGTAAATTTTTGCAGGAAAAGTAATTTAAATAAAGATAAATTACATCATTTTTCATTTCTTAAAAAGTAAATTCAAGGGCCTGGTGGGATGGCTCAGTGGTCTAAAGCACCTGCTTGGGAAAGCTTGGGTGGCTTCAGGGACCTCGGTTCGATCCCCGGCACCACATGCTGTGCCAGCCCTGCCCTCAGTGTGGGCTGAGCCAGCCATAAAAAAAAAAAAAAAAAAAAAAAAAAAAAAAAAAAAAAAAAAAAATGAGTAAATAAACAAACAAAGGGTCTGAAACAAGAAAAATAAATAAATAAATAAATACATAAATAAATAAATTTTTAAAAAAAGATTAAAAAAAAAAAAGTAAATTCAAGTGTCTAGAGTATAGCTCAGTGGTATGGCATGAAGCCATGGGTTCCAACCTCAGTGCCATAACTAAACAATATTATCTTATTCATTACACAATATACTCAGAAATTCATACATTGACATAAACCTCATGGAAACACTGGTTATCTTCTGAATTGGCTCAATAATTCTAGAGATTATTGGGCCACACCCACAGAGTCAAAACGATACTCAACCTAAGTGTCTAGAACCTAACACTGGAACCTAACACTGCTCCAAGCCTCCAGAATGGCATCAAAGTTTGCGACTACTTATAATGTTTTTGTATATTTTCTTTTCAGAATACATATACAGGCCTTCTCTAAATTTTGGCATCTTCTTTGCCTTTGTAAAAAACAGGAAAACAAAACAAATTTTTCAGTATCCTTATTAAAGGTTTCACATTGTTATTCCTAGCTTGAGCTGAACTAATATGAAATTTCCAGTGTCATAGAGACCTGATTTTTCAAATTCTGTGTTTACTTCCCATTACTGAGTATCATGGGGTTCAACATGAATAAAGTTCATCATGTCCTGTAATTATCTCACGTCATACTCTTTCCTCTCAACTAGGCGAAAAAGGCCTCCTCCTTCCTTAATAAAAATGTTCTGCGATCATTTCCTCTAAACAGACCAGTCTGTCTTGCTTTTCTTAATTATCCAATTTATTTCATTCTAAATTGATATATGTAATTAACATACTGTTTAACTATTAAAACCTTAACTCCCAAATCTTGATTTCTAAAGCAGTGTTGTAACTCAAACAGATTTACTATCTGCTGCTAACTGTGATGACCATTAAATTGATCTGTTTTGCAGCGCTTTCCCAAGATTGAGCTTCTATAGAGCTTAATTCTTCTCTCTCCACTTCTCATCAGGGATAATTTAAAGAGCAACATGTAATATTTCCCACCCAAAAGGGGACCCTGTCAATATAATATTTTATTCAGCTTTCTGTTTGTTAAATTCTTACACTCAAAATAACAATCTTTTGAAGATCTGAAAAATTGAACAAGAAAAGGAAAAATTACCCTTAGTTCTGTTATCCAAATTCAAACACTAACACAATTCATAATATTGATATTGATTATATTAATATTGTTATGCTTTGTGTCTAATTATTCCCCCAAAGCCTCATGTGGTCATGGGGTGGAGACCACTAGAGTTTGAGATTGACTCATGATCCACTGGGATTATGGGTCTTAGTGCTGTTGGGATTATAGATGTGAGTGCTGCTCCCAGCCTAGGGCATATAGCTTGAATGCAATTTAAGAGAGACAGACTTCCTCTCTGTAGCCATTGTTGCTGCTACTCCTCCATTTTGGTCTCTTGTTCTTTGTCACAGCCATGAAAGGTTGCTCTCTGCCATGTGCCTCTCTGCCTTGGAGCCAGCGGAGTATGGACTGAAACCTCCAGTAACTGTGAGCTAAATAAACCTTTCTTTCCTTCATTTTGGATGTTGCGTATTTGTTCCAGCAATGAGAGAAAAGTAACTGAGATAAATATATAAAAAATGGAATATGCAGAAGTCCATAATTGCTGGTCACAGATTGGCAACAAAACTGGTTTACACGTCCGTTGGATATCCTTGATTCGGTCATTTATTTATTTAAGATTCTCAGATAATTCCTACATCCCTATGTAGGAATATTTGCAAATCACATACTTCAAGTACAGATTTTTAGGGTGGCAGGCAAATCTGGATCCAGACCTAGTTCTAACACCCAACATGGCAGAGCAGGGTCACCCAACCAAGAGAATTTCTAATAATTAAGAAAATACACTTGATACACTATCCAAAACAGCAATTATCCAAAGCAGTAATAGAGTTATTCATTCCCATTATTCCTCATGCACCTGTTTTAAGATTTGTTCTGATTTTTCTTGATGGGAAATATAAAATGCACTTTAACATTATATGTTTTAAGCACTTTTCCATGTTGCTTTATAATATTCATAGACATTTTATAACTCTGTAGTATTTTATTCTTAACATAGAACCATAATTTACCTAATCATTTTCCATTCATAGCATTTAGATTACTTGCAGCTTTCATTTTTTAAAATTGTGTAATGAATAGGATTCCATAAATAGCTCTTTATAGTTTGGATAATTTTGAATACAGTCCTGAAGATAAAATTACTACATTAAACCATGTGAATATTTAGATGTCTTTTTTATACATGCTGCCAAGATGCTTTCCAAAGACGTGTTTTTCAGTGTGCAACATCATTGGCAATTCATAAGGGTACCAAATTTATTTCACCCTTAACAATACTGTTTCTTCCCCACAGTTAAAAAAACATGATTTAGAAATAATGCACAAACTGCTAGCTAGTATTAAAAATGCTTATAAAGGCCAGCAAAAGAGCTCAGCAGACTAAGTGCCTGCTTAGACAAAAAGGCCTAAGGGACCAGGGTTCAATCCGCAGCACCACATGCCATGCTATCCCCACCCCTAGGCACACTGAACAGGCCACTGAGACAAGGTACGGTGGCGCACGCCTATAATTCCAGCACTAGGGAGACTGAAAACAAGTAGATCACTACCAATCTGAGCTGTGTAGTGAGACCCTGTAACAACCAAATATATTTAAGAAATGCTTGTAAGTATACTTATACTTATAAATCCATATTATCTGGTGAGTAGGAGTAGAAAATAATAAACTCATGTTTGCATTGTTAGCCTTCAAAGAAATCACAATCTAATGGAAAGACACTCAAATGATCTCATATAAGCAAGTAGGATATGAGTGAAAGCGAAATTTTAAGATGGTCATATAAATGAGAATCATTTTCAACTTTTATAAGTTGAGAAGGCTCCACCTTAACTGAAATGCCTAAATAATCTTTTTGGCACAAGGGCAAAGTCAGTACAACAACCTACCTACTTGGGAAATTAAACATGTTCACAGTATTACAAAGGTCTATCTTCATTCATTAGAGTTCACATGCTGAATGCATCAGAATTTTTGAATACATTAGGTCAGGGTTTAGAGAAAAATACTTACATTCTCTGCACAAATGCGCAGTGTCTAAATCCCTCTCTTTGAAGACAAAAGGATATTTTTGAATAGACTATGTCCTTCACAGTCTCTGACTAGCCAGTACAATGTCACATCTAACAAAGAAGTCACTCTTACAAAGATCATTGAAACTATGTGAACTCACCAATTCACATAACATTACTCTTTGGAAATAATTACAACTCATAGTCTATTGGCACATAACTATACCCCTAAAGCTTTAAGCTCCTGGAAATTTTAAAGGAGATAAGAAACAAAGAAATGTTAATGCAACATTTTAGCTTTTTTTTTTTTTTTTTTTTTTTTTTTTTAGTGCCTCAAGGTTTCCAAGCCCTTTATTATCTGTTTTACAAGTTAGTCCAAAAGATCCTCATCCCAGGTAAGAAGGGAAACAGGTTTGGAAAGGGAATAAGTTACAAAGGTTACAAAGGTGAGAACCTTGTGGGCAGTATTTTCTTTTTTTTTTATTTATTTTATTATTTTTTTAATTGTTTAAATTTAACACGGGTTATATTACATATCTTCATCATCAGATAACATTTTAGCTTTTTAAAAACAAATATAAAATTCCTTGAATAATTTATGAACTTCAAAAAGAATTATGTACAATGTGATTTCTATCAACTATTACTTTGAATCTAAATTTTAAATATTTATTCAAATTACATGTAAATTTACTGGTTAAACCTTTTACATATTTTACTTCAAGTATAGACAGCTGGATTTTAAGGAACCCAGGCTAACTTTTGTGTGGCCAATTTATAAAAAGTGGGTACACACTTGAGAACAAAAGATATTGATACTATTTTAAGAAAACAGAAATCTCAGGTGTTTTCAGCCTTTGTTTTTTCCAGTATCAAATAAATGCGTGCTTATATTTTCAAAAAGAAAAATATTCATTGATGAAACCCTTTTCTAATTAGTCATATATGGCTGAGATGCCATCATCCACTTCCATGTAATTTTTTATTCATGGACTTCTTCAACTTGTTAGAAGAAATTCCTATTCTGTGCACTGTCTTTTATCCTTTCATTTGGGATAAACAATCTCTTACACATGAATGAGATGAGAAATTTCTAGTGGGAAAAGAATGACAAGAACCAAAACTTACAGCCCAAAGGGACAGCATGACACCCCACACATCAGACTAGCAACAAATACCGAGTGCTAATGCCATCCAAAACTCTCAGAACGCCTGCGGGTGCTGCTGGCTCTGAATACTGATGCTAACAGTTCTCACCTTTCTGCTCTAAATCCTGCCTAGAACACACAGGTACGTTCACAGCATTCAAGCTGCACTGTGAAAACTGGTGAAGAAGCAAACAAAAACCATTTCTGATACCCAAACAAGCCTGATATTATAGGGGCACTCCTTAGAATAAATGGGTGCCCCTGCCCACATAGCTTCCCTCACCCCATCCTTCCTAGGAGCCCTAACCATTGACAGCAATTCTTCTCTGGGCCAGACTTCTGTTCAGGTTCATGAACCTTCTCCTGGTCCCCTCTGGGAATATGCTTGAAAAACCCACTTTCAGCGAACATCCCTGCAAAGTCAGTTTATTGGAGCCCCCAGTCTGGATCTCTGAGCACTCTCAATATCTGGTCAGGGTCATCCTCTTCCATCCTTGCCCCAGGGATGACTAATCCCCCTGGCTTGTCTTTAGCAAGAATTCTGTCATGCTAAGTCAGCCAGAACCTCCCTCTCTCCTATATAGTTTCCCTATGTAATTTTTCATTCACTGACCTCCACCCTGTGAGGGAATATACCTTCACTATAAATTGCCACCTAGCCATGCTATATTTGGAGTTGAGCCCAATCTCTCCTCCACTATAAGAACCCACTCACTGCAGCATTCCCTGTACCTTTCATGATGGTCCTGAAAGAAACCTGACTCCCTGTGCTTCAACAAGTACCCTAAAAAATAGTAATAAAAAATCTTAAGAAAAACAGATATTGGGAAAGGGAAAAAAAATTGCTCAAAGGAAAGGCCAACAAGGATGGGGGAAAGAAAAGAAAGAAAGAAGAAAAGGGAAAATAACACACACACACACACACACACACACACACACACATGATAGCTAAAACAACTGTATTACTAATTTATACTGGTTTACTGAAAGGAACAGTTAAGGCCTAATTTGTTTGATCAATTTTGCATGCCTATACTTAGTAATCTGAACAACTACTTTGAGGTTAACAATACACAATATAACAACCATTACTAATTTCCTATCAACTTGTTTTGAAATTCTATATTGTTGCTTAGCCAAGTGCAGAGACCTGGGTTCGATCCCCAGGGACCACAATCCCCACTGGCCCCACTCCCAGGCATGCTGAGCCAGCAACCAAGTGCAGGCATGGTGGCACATTCCTGTAACCCCAGCTCTGGGGAGACTGAAAACAAGAGGCTCACTATGAGTCCAATCTAGTAGTGAGACCCTCAACACCCTGTAAACCCTTCCCTAAAATACAAAACAAAAAAGTATATGGGAAGATGTATTTAAGTTATATGCAAGCACCATGCCATTTGATATAAGAGACTTCAGCAAAAGTAGATTCTGTATCCACAAAGGGTTCTGGAAGCAATGTTTTGTAAATATGAAGAGAATGTACTTTGAATTTCTAAACTTTTAGCAGTTCCAGTTTTACATTTCACCTATGCTTTTTTTTTTTTTTTTTTTTTTGTGGCCAGCTCAGCTCACCCTGGGGGTGGGGCTGGCATGGCATGTGGTGCCTGGGATCAAACCAAGGTGCCTGTGCTTGCCTAAGCAGGCACTTTAGACTGTTGAGCTATCTGGCTGACCCCATCCTACTTTAATTTTTGTTTTCACTCCATACTTAAGAAAAGTTATAAAGTCAACACTGACTATTACAAAATATGATAAATCAATGATAATAGAAAACTTACAATCTCTGAAAGAACAGAGATAGATACTAAGCAAAAAGGGAAATCAAAAACCTTAATTACAGAATATTTAACCAAAACAATGAAAAAAAGCATACTGTATGTAGCCAAAGCTGCTCTCAAATGCAACTCATAGCTTTAGAGACTTTATGTTTACATAATATGTAATAACACATTTATATGTGTACTATGTAAACCATACACTCCAATATACTTATTTTACAGAACCTATATCTCATGTTAAGTTTGAAAAAAGAAAACTTTCTGTGAAAATCAAAAAAGTAAGGGAGATATACTTTACCACACCAAATTAACACATTTTAATTTAGGAAAATTCAAGACAAGTTATTCTTTGACATGTAAGATTTTTAATGCAAACTTTTGTGCAGAAATTAACTAAACTGGGTGAAGCAATGTATTTAAATTAGGCCAAGTAAAATAATGTTGATCATTTCTTTTTTAAGGGAATCTGAAGACACAGAGTCATTTAAGTCTGGTTCCTCAAATAAAAAAAAGGAAAAGAAAGAAAGAAAAGCTGAAGGAAGAGAGAGAGGAGAAGACAGAAGGAGGAAGAGAAGAAGAAAAGTGAAGCACTGAAAAGAGCCATGCAATAAAATTTCCTGCTAGTGCCACTTTCCATTTTATCACTAAAATGTTTTTTATTAATACTCTTGCTTTTTTTGCATAAAGTAGTCTCAGTTGCTTGCAAAATTTTTCTTACCATGTACTATTTTTCTGATATTTCTCTTTTGCAACATTTTGAATATACATCAGGCATAGCCACTATCATGCAGTCATCCGCTGCATTTTCAAACTCTATCAAGAGCTGAGCTTGCAGGTCACTCAAATTGTCATGTCACTCTATGGATGTTCTAAGCAGCACTACTAGTCCCATTTAAAATAGTGACAGCGCCGGGCGTGGTGGCTCACGCCTGTAATCCCAGCACTCAGGAGGCTGAGGCAGGAGGATCGGTGCAAGTTCGAGACCAGCCTGGGCTACAAAAGTGAGCTCAAGGCCAGCCTGAACTGCATAGCGAGACCCTGTCTCAAAAAGACAAAAAAAAAATAATAATAATAAAGTAAAATAAAATAGTGACAGCACAGTATTATCCTTAATATGCTGCTTAATTTATTTAGTGATAAATACATTCATGTTTTGGTCAACTTGCATAAATCATAATAAATATAAAGCAACTTTTCAAAGAAGTTAAAATACAACAGGAGATAGCTAGCATGTATATACATATAAATACACAATTATAAATACACATATATATACATATATATAATTTTACAGAACCTATCTCATATGCACATACTCATACACACACATGCACACACATATTAGTGAACAAAGCCTAACTTGGCCCAGCAAAAGTGACGCACAATTTTAAAAGGCTTAACAGCTCAGACTTTACAGCCAGATTGCTGGGTTGTAATTAGAGATTACTTGCTCCTACAAGTCTACTTTTGAACCTCAGACTCCACTTCTATAAGGTGGAAATAATATTAGCATTATCTCTACAGAGATCAAGTAAGACAATCTACATAAAGTGCTTTGGACGATCTCTAAATCACAAAGTATTAATAAAAGTTAATTCTTCCTTTCCTCCCTGCTCTATCCCTCTCACCTCTGAAGTAGGGTTAACAAATATTTAATAAAACGAAGAAGGCTATGGTATAACAGTAAAGTCTTCTGGAATGTTCCTTCTTACTGTAAGAGAAAAGTCTTGAAAATGTAGGTTAAAAAAATAAAATACACCAACAAGTAACTACCACTATCTAGAAACAGGCTTCTAAAGCACAGTGTTCACCTCTACCTTAGTGCTGCATGGTCTGCTATTAAACTTGTTCCTAGAAAAAACTGTCTTTTTTTTTTTTTTTTTTAACAAATCCATAACAAGATTGTAGTGAAAGGAAAATCATCTATCTAGATAAGTTAGGTGGGTCACAAAGTCTCCCACAATGAGAGAACAAGAGAGAGAAACAACGGTGATAGAGAGGGGAGGAAAGGGGAGTGGAGGGGAGAGGAGAGGAACAGAAGAAAAAAAAAGAAAGAGAGAGAGAGAGGAGAAGGACAAGGAAGGAAGAAGAGAAGGAGGAGAATTATTCATGCTCTTACAGCTCAGTATTAACTCCAATGACAGAGGGCTTTCCAAGCCTATCAACACAAAACTATAACTGGGGGTGGGAGGAGATACCAACTAGAGGGCAAGAATACTACCTCGGAAGGAGAAAGATTTGAAGGCCTGGATGAATACTGACCTCAAAGTAAGGGTCTCGGACAGCTGTAACTGACCAAAGAGAAGAAAACTGGGAGTGTCTTTCTGGAAGGATGGTAGTGTTCATTCACTCCCACAGGAGGAGTCCAGAAGTGTCTGGTTTCTTGGCACAAGAGACTCAAAAAGCCTAGATAGGGCCTGGCAGGATGGCTCAGTGGTCTAAAGCGCCTGCTTAGGAAAGCTTGGATGGCTGCACGGACCGCGGTTCGATCCCCAGCACCACATGCTGCGCCAGCCCTGCCCTCAGGGCAGGATGAGCTGGCCATAAAAATAAATAAATAAACAAACAGAAGTTCTGAAACGAGAAAAAAAATAAAATAAAATAAAAAAGTCTTAAAAAAAAAAAAAAAAACAGCCAACATAAATGGTCTGCAATGGACAGTTCCTCCCACAGTTCAGCATCCATAAATTCTGCCAGCCATAGATTAAAATACCTGGAGAAAAACTCAATCAGTGCTGAACAGGTACAGACTTTCCTCATCATTATTCCCTAAAGAATAGCCTGGCAACTATTTACAAAGCATTTACACTCTATATAAATAATCTAGAAATGATTTAGAGTATATGGAAGAATATGAATACATTCTATGCAAATATTATGCGATGTATTATTTAAGGGCCACGAGCATCCTTGGACTTTAATATCCAAAGGACACTGAGACCATTCCCTTGAAAACTATGAGGTGATCATGTAGCACCTTTCATCCTCCTGGTCTTAGCGAGATAGAAGAGGGAATGCAAAAGGTTCAGCCCTACCTCTGCCCTGTCAGCCAGGGAGACAGAGCTTCCAAGAAGATCTGACCCATGCCGACACTCCTTCCAACCTCACATAAAGGAAACAGATCCCAGACTAACAAGTACCCCTTGCTCCCTTCTTTCCCCACTTCCCCTGTCCCGGCTCATATTTTTCAGCTCCCCCTCCTGCCATGTGTCCTTCCCCACACTTCCACCTTCTCCCTGCACACACCTTGTGTCCATCCCACTTCCCCAGCTCAGCATCTCCCTGCTGAACTTCCCATCCAGGGCCACCACAGAAGCTACTGAGTCTTAAGAAACCATGCTGGACAATGAGTAGCTCTTAAAACAGAGGTGCCCCTTTCAGAAGGTGTCAATCAAAGCCAAATTACAAAGAAGAAAGGCAATGAGAGTGTTGGCAGGAGTGGAAGTGGCAGCCCAGCCTGGACAACACAGGATCTTAAAAACATTCTGTCTCAAAATTTACAAACCTTAATATAAGGTGGGAGTGGGGCAGTGAGACAGCTCAGTGGACCAAAGTGCCCGCTTAGGCAAGTGCAGGGACCATGGTTCAGTCCCCGGGGCCATATGCTGTGCCAGCTCTGGCCTCAGAGCGGGCTGAGCAGGTCAAAGTCTGCAGCATAGTGGCACATACCTGTAACCACAGTGCTGCGGAGGCTGAAAGCAGGAGGATCACTACCAAGTAGTGACCAAATACATTTTTGAAAAAGAATGTTTTTAAAAAGCATGAGGTGGGAGTAGGGATGTAGCTAAAGCAAAGGCCCTGGGTTTAGTCCCCAGAACTGCAGGAAGGAAGGAAGGAAGGAAGGAAGGAAGGAAGGAAAGAAAGAAAGAAAGAAAGAAAGAAAGAAAGAAAGAAAGAAAGAAAGAAAGAAAGAAAGAAAGAAACAACCTCTGAAGATCATCCCAAGAGGAGAAAGCATCCTCAAAGAGTAACTGACCAAGGTAAGGGATTTCTGTAAATAATTTTTTTAATTTTGAGAATGATGGATTTATTAGAATATTAATGATTGATGGAAAATATCAGTTCCATGTTAAGTCTAAGGTATTTGATATTCAGAAAGACAACGACATTAAGCTCAAGTGCTTATGTTACAGAGTAATAGTATCACTGAGCTTCTCTTCTGGAAGTTTAACAACTGAAGTTTAACAACTGAAGTTTAACCAAAAATTTAGAGAAAAAGAATAGCAACAAGGATAGCCAATATTTTGGCCCTAGTCCTGCTAGATCAGAGAGGACTCAGGACCTAAGAGAGCCTGTACTATAACATCCTTTAATTCAGTTGTATCCCAAATTTTCTGTTCAAGGAGGTTATGGGGCCACAGAGGAAAGGGATCAACAATGTATATATGTGCCTAAGGACAGTCACCTAGACAGAAAACATTCTCTCAGGCTTTCACAGAGAGCAAACTGATCAAGCAATGGCCATGTCTCATCCAGATGGCTGACACCGACAAAAGTTCTATAAAATGCTCAACATGGTTTCAAGGTAAATCCTGAGGGGATTTGACAGACCTTGTTAGACACAAAAGTTATGGTTTTGTTGTTGTTTTTTTGTTTGTTTGTTTGTTTTTATTTTTGTTATATAGGTCTTGCCTTAACTTGGTCTTAACCATACAGCAGAAAAGTTTAGCCACGAGGTATAAAAAGTAAAGCCAGATTAATATGATCAGCTATAAAGGCTCAAGTCAACAGTTTCCAACCATACCAGCTCTGCTGATAACCCACTACTATTATGGACTGTTGGACTATACATAAAACTACTTTCTCTTAGTTCAATGAGAAGAAAGATTCTAAACACAATAGTGTTTAGAAAAGTTATCATGTGTGCATCTTGTACTCTGAACAACTGCTATGAAGACAATTGCATTAATAATTGTGGCTGTCCTACTAATGTGTTTTCAAACTGTCTCATTGTTATTTCTTTCTTATTAAAATTAATAAAACTTTTCTAAAATAAAATTTGAAAATGATGTCAATGGCCATATTTTCTTAAAAATGTAGTTTTTTGCCTCTTTTTTCATCATTAATATGTCAGAAAAGGACCCTAGACCCATGAAGGCCACCTCCAGATATGATGGGGTAGGAGTTGGAGAGGGTGGCCTGGACTTTCTGGATTTTCCTTAGAGGAGCAGTGCTGACCCGGCTGTCTTGGAAATGGGCACAGAAGGAAACCTTCTGTTTCCAATAAATTCTAGGGGAACAGGATACCAGAGATGGAACCCTAATCTTTTGCTGTAGAGATTTGAAAGCAAAAGTCACCCCAACCCTAGAAGAAAGCAGGGATTGCAGGGGAAGGGGCAGAAGCACTGAAGGGGCAGGGCTCTGATGTGACACTGGAGAGAAGGGGCGAGGATAATGTTAATGAGGAAACATCAACCGAGGTGAGGGCTGCTTTCAACAGCCGGAGTGAGCCAGTGCACCTCAACATTCTTAAGCTCACTGTGAAGCCTACAGCTGCCACAGAAGCAAGCTGATGGAAACTCCAGGCAGGGCTCCACACTTTACAGACCCTTATTAGCCATCAGGGGACTGTGGGGACCCCTAGACTCAAGAAAGGAGGCTATCTCAGCTTTGCCCTGATCACAGACATCTGTGCCCTGGAGAGAGACAAGGAGCACCAGGCACACACTGCACACAGGTGCACTGGGGAGGGGCCAGAGGGCATCCTGGGCATAGAAGCAGGTCATGTAATATCCACAGCTTGGCTCTCATTTTAAAAAATTATGTCTCAGGACCTTTCTACCCACTTGAGAAGAGAGAGTAATTTTATTGGGCTTGTTTGGGCCCTAAGACTAAATCTCCATACATTCACATTGCTAATGTCATAAGAACCTCTTAAGACATGGGGTCTGCTTGGCATGGTGTCTATCACCATGCTGTGGGCTTCCTCAGCTGCCAGGTCTGCAACTCCACAGACTTGGCTGGACCCTCCTTGCCTCTTAATGTCCTTTTAGAAGTTCTCCAAGGGGGTAACACTAGCCCTGGCCCTTGGTGGTGTCCAGCTTTGCTAGTTACTGTAAAGAGAGATGGACAAGCCATTAAGAGCCACTTTTTAGCTGTGTGTGGTGGCGCATGCCTATAATCCCAGCACTTGGGATCCTGAGGCAGGAGAATCAGTGCAAGTTCAAGACCAGCCTGGGCTACGAAAGTGAGCTCAAGGCCAGCCTGAACTGCATAGTGAGACCTTGTCTCAAAACAAAAAAAAAAAAAGTAAATAAACAAGCTAAGAATCATGATTAAGGGGCTGGGGAGATAGCTCTGTGGTACAAGTGCCTGCCTGCCAAGTACAAGGTCACGTGTTCAAACCCTGGTCCCATTAAAAAGAAAAAAAGATAAAAGATAAAAAAGAATCACAATTTAGTTCAAAGCAATTTATAAATCTTTGCAAAACCTCTCAGTTATTCTTAGGCCAGGTGCAGAATTAGAAGTTCATCTTAAATGCCTTATTATATTGAAATGGACACACATTTGTTAAAATTTTTTTGAGACAAAATGATAAAATGTTTTGGTGTGACTACCTCCAAGTTAATAAAACATCAAACACAACATGGACCACTGTTTAGACTTAATTCTGAGATTTCAATATGAGAGAGAAGCTTAAGAATGAGGTCCCTGTCTTAAACTATTCTGGATTGTCTACCCACTCCCTGAAGTTAGGGGAACCTGCAGGCACTGGTAGGTGGGGAAAACCCAGAAGTTGCAGGATGGAGGAACACGAGGCTGCACCCAAAGGCCTGAGAGCTTATGCCTGGAGACAGAAAGTCCTCTGGGCTCAAACAGATGGAGGACATCCTCCATAGGATCCTAGGAGGGGGTGCGAGTGTAATGCACCCAACAGAGAAACCCTCTACCACAGTGCTCATTTCTCACCATGACTACTGCAGCAGCTTCAGCTCATGCTCCTATTTCTAGATAAAGGTCTTTTTGTTTGGCTGGCCCAGCCCACCCTATGGTGGGCCTGATATAGCATGTGGTGTGCAGGGGATTGAACCAAGGTCCCTGCACACTTGCCTGAACAGGCACTTTAGACCATGGAGCTATCTTGAAGATTCATGCTCCTATTTCTAATCACTTCTCAGTCTCATCCACCCTGTCTAATCCCAGATCCTCAATACTGCTTATGACAAATCAGATCATCTCTCTCCTCACTGCTTAAAAGCCCCAGTGGCTCCTAAACTTCCCGTACCGGCTCTTGTGTGCCTTTCTATTGTCTTACGCCACTTTTCCCCATGCATCCCTCACAGAGAGATTCCAAAAATCTCTCTAGCCCCTGCTTTCAATGGGCCTCCCTCTTAGGGTCTCCTTCCCTACCTGCACAAGATTTAGCTTCTCTCACGGTGGGAGGTCCCCTTCACCTGTTCACAAGGCAACAGCAGCTGTTTATTTCTTGCTCACTCAGAAAATAAAGTCTTCCAAGCACTTAGCACACATGCAGTTTCTTATATCAGAATCTCCCCAAACCTGGTATACCTAGGCAGTCTCTGCAGTCTCAGAAAACAACACAGACCCCTATACTAGGAGCCTTCCATAAACATGGATGATATTTAGTTTAATATGATTTACTCAAAATACACAGTACATTTTTAAATATTACTAGTTTCTTGCACACACATGCATGTGCGCACGCGCACACACACACACATCCTTTTAGGTAATCTTGGAAGTCAAAAGTCTGGCCTTTTCTTTGATCTGTCGAAAGTAAGTTATTGCTAAGAATGGAATTCAATATTCTAGTTGGTTATTTCTAAGTAGTAGATTTATACACTATATACCAAACCAAAACTGCTTTCCTTTCCATTGCTTACTTCCTTGATTTTGTAAGGTTGTATAATCACTACTTTGCTGTCCAACCCTTACCTGAAATTTCAGTTGGTAATAATCATGTATTTTTTGAATTACAGGCACCAAAATATGTGTATTTTTTAACATGAATACTTCAAGTTACAAAAGAAAACATTAACGCATGGGCTTGCCTCAACCACAGCACAACCAGAGAAAGGTTCCTGGGCAGACTGCTGCTCTCCCCGTCACTGGCTGGTGTGAGAGAACACACCCAGGGGGACCAAGACAGAAAGAGCAAGCAGAGAGTCCTTTCCATTCTTACTGGGAGACTCTAAGAGAAGAGCTGCAGCTGCCTGTGGTAGGATCTAAGAGACCACACCGAAAACAACCACTTTTGGGAACAATCGTCATCCACCACAACAATAAAACTTGAGCCCCCATTAGGTTGCCAGTTGTTTTAGAGGGCTGCCGATGACTGATGAGTTGAATTCAAATCCAACAGGTAGAAATGCAATACCTTCTGCAATGCACATCCACACAGCTGGTTTTACAGCTACTTCCCATCCACGAAATAATTAGCTAACATGCTAAAACAACAGAGAAGTGTCTGATGACATACTGATACAGCCTGGATGATGCACTGAAAGAGACACTATAAGAAAGGCATCACTGGTAATTAAGCTTTGAAAAGAATGATGGATTCCTGGTTTTATACATAAAGTAGATAGATTGTAGGTTGGCCCTGTGATTGTAGCATTATTTTTTTCAGATTAGAATTCCAGCTCAGCTTGCCCTAAACAACCCTGGTGAGTTTCTTCTTTCCCTTTGAACATCTGAACTTGTCAAATACTGTGGTTCAGAAAAATGACTATGAGCCAGTCATTGGCTCACAGACTCTGGCATTGCAAAGCCCAATAAAAAAAAAAAAAAAAAAAAAATCTGGCAGAAAAACAAAAATGAGGAAATCTGCAGCAGAAACTGAGGGTCCATTAGAACATTTCATAGGAAATAAATTATTTCAAATAATTCAGCACACCACCATCACTAAAATTGGGTTCCAATAGAAATTTTGATCCCCCAAGGCAGTTCAAAGGAAAATACCACGTGACTATCCTCCGGTAGCACTCCTGCTCTTTCATCTGATGCCTCCTTTCCAAAAGGAAGTCCTGGGCTGGGGAGATGGCAAGCACAAGGTCCTGTGTTCTATCACCAGTACCAAAGTTAGTAATAAGAATAAAATAAAAGGACAGCCTTTCAATTCTTTGAAGGCCATAAGAGCTGAACCCAAGTACTATACAGCCATAGCCAGCACCCATTAGTCAGCCTGAGAGAGCTCCTGCCACCTACCCACACCAGGTAAATGGTCAACCAGTAACAGCAGTTTGGAGCCTTTTTAAATTTCCAAAATATTCCTCTTTGGTTAATATAATAGGTCACTAATTCCTATCAGTTTACAAATTTTGTTCCAAGTGGGGAAAAAATGAACACATTGCAATATTTACCAGTGAAATCTTGTTATCTCGAGATGTCTGGGATTTCAAAGTGGTGGTGGTAGAAATGGATGTGAGGTATAGATGAAATGAAACTGGCCAGGGCATTGATAGATTTTAAAGTTGTATGATGGGTTCACAATATTAAATATCCTAGTTTTATATTATACCACTGTATTTTTTGTATTTATTTGAAATTGTCAAAATAACAGGCAAAATAAGCACAAAGCCAAGTTTCAAAGCAAACTATTAAAATGCAGTAGAAAAACTCTATGTGGTACATAGGGGCCCCACGGGATGGCTCAATAAAGCGCCTGCTTGGGGAAGCTTGGGCGGCTTCAGGGACGTGGTTCGATCCCTGGCACCACATACTGCGCCAGCCCTGCCCGCCAGGCAGGCTGAGCCGGCCATAAAAATGAGCGAATAAACAAACAAAGGTTCTGAAACAAGAAAGAAAAAAAAAAAAAAAAAAAACTCTATGTGGTACATAAACACGACTATATGTATCCATCCATATTTGTTTAAGGCTGATAGAACAAAAGCAGATGGGCATTAATTTTGGCCCGTTAGGTAGGTGGCCTAATTACAGGGACTCCGGTTACATTTGAGGGAGAGAAAGTTAAAAAGGAGAGAGGGAGAGAAAATGGTAAAGCATCTTTTGAAATGCAACACTCACTACAAATTCACACGTTAATGGCTTTTTGTCTACTCAATTCAAGAGAATCGTAGTTAAAAATCTTTGCTATGCAAGAATAGAAAACACACACAAATTTTAAAACTCTATGAATTTGCTATATACATACTGAAACAGACATATTAGCGGGTAAACATTAACGCTTGGGAGGTGGGCGGCAGAGCAACCCGGAGTAAGGAACAAGGCAGCCTGTTACAAGCTCCTTAGAGTGAACTTTTGACCTCCTCCCAAAGTGTCAAGAAAGAATCTCTAAACCTTAGAACTAGAAAGAATACTTTCTTCCTTGAAGTCGTTTCATAAAACATTACTGCTCATGATATTTGCTTTTAGCCACCGGACCTAAGGTATAAGACAAAAAGCATATTCTAACACTAATACTAACTAGATTAAGAAAAAAATGTTAAACAGTGCAATAAAAACAAGAAGTCAAAGCAACTTTGGACAAGCAGCTGCGAAAGACACCCGACTCCCTGCCTCTCTAGGTCTCTCACTCTTCCCCCTTGCTCTTTGTCGTCCCTTTCTTCAATCACAGGACACGACTGGAAAGACGCTCCCGAGGCAAGACTTTTACAGTAAACGTACCGCTTTGCGGGGTGCAGAGGTGCAGAGGTGCAGGTGCGCAGCAACTCGGTCACCTGCCGCCCCCGCCCCCCCTGCACCCGCTCCGCGTCTTCCTGGGGAACGAGGCACACCACGTCGGAACTGCGGCCGTGGCTTCCGTGCTGCGGTTCCGAGGCTCCCGGACGCTACCTGAGCGCGCCACTGCCCCTCCCCGGGCTCGGTTCGCGGAGAAGGTGACACTCGGACCCTAGATAGGCCGGTAGCCACTGCTCCCGCACCGCCTACCTGGCCAGCTAGGCGCCGCCCCGCCGCCGCGCCGCGCCACCGGGGAGGCTCCACGGGCGGGCAGAGGAAGCGGGTGGCTCAGGTACGGCTCCCTCTTTTGGGAGCCAGGAAGTTCCCCTGTCCCGCGCTCCCGCAGTGCCGCCCCACTTCCCGGCCTGGGGAGCGCGCATGGAGCGGGGAGCCGGGCACCCCTGGGAACCTGAACGCGTGGGGCGCTGGCTCGCTCGGCGGAGTCCCGGGACGGCCAGGTCGGCCACCGCACTCACCCAAGCAGCGGATGTGGAAGCCCGAGGGCGGCCGCAGCGCCCGGCGCGTCCAGCCCTCGCGCAGCGCCTCCAGATGCTCCTCCTTGCCCTGGATCAGCAGGACCTGCTCGTCGATCCAGCCCAGGAAGAAGGTCTCGGCCACCGCGGCAGTGACCTTCTTGTTCCAGAAGTGCTGCATGTTCTCGGCTTTGAAATCGGCGAAGATCTCGTAGCCGATGTGGTGTCGGGCGAGCTGCCGAGGCTGCGCCGGGACCACGGGCTGAGCTGGTCGGGGCCGCTCGGCTGCAGGGCCCTCGCCCGGACCCAGGACGATGGCCAGAGAGTGGGGTGCAATCTGCAGAAACTTCTCCATCTTCGCCCGCACCCGCCGCGCAGACCGGCTCACCGCGGCGTCGCTTCCCTCCGCTTCCGGGAACAGCAGCCGGAACGAGGCTGCCGAGGGGCGAGGAGCGTCGGGGTCTCCCCCGGGGCCGGGCTGGCGCCCCCTTCTCCTACGCCCCGCCACCCGGGACTCCTGGCGCGCACCCCGGGGCGCGGTGGTCAGGGCGCGGAAACAGGAAGGGAGCGACCGCCCGGCCCGAGGTCTGCAGCGCGTTACCTGCAGCTGCGGGCCACCCTCCGGGCACCGCTCATTTTCCAGCGGCAGCGCCCTGGCCTCCCTCGGCACCCGGTGGCTCGGCGGGGGAGGAGACCGGGAGGAGGGTGCCGAGGGGGCGGGCAATTCGCACACAGCCCGGGAATTCCCTGGACTCGACCCGCCCGAAGGAATTCTGAGAGGTCGGGTGTAGGAATTGGTCGAGGTGGCCTGCGTGTCCCGGGGCTGAGTTCGGGTGGCAGAGCCCGGGCAGACCTGCAGGCAAGGGAAAGAACGTGGGCAACACTTGGAAGCCACCGTTCCGGAGCCGCGGGTGTCGCTCCTCCCCGCGCTTCACCCCGCCCCACCTCCCACCTCCCGCTGGAGCGAGTGGATTCGCTGGCTGCTTAGTGTACCCTTCAAAGTGGCTTTTTAGAAAAGTAAGTCAACCACGAAAAATTGTCATTAGTCTCTCCTCCCAAACTCGTGGAACGTTACTGTCCTATTTCCAGCTGGTACCTTGGCCCTACCCTGGAAGAAACAGTAATTCCCAGAATTAGCTACACGGCCCGGTTTATGAAAGGGACAGAAAATTTACTAGGATAGATAGTGATTGTACCTTTTTTTTTTTTTTTTCCTTTTTAAAACTGAGACTTAGGGGCCCGGCGGGATGGCTCAGTGCTCTAAAGCGCCTGCTTGGGAAAGCTTGGGCGGCTTCAGGGACTGCGGTTCGATCCCTGGCACCACACGCTGCTCCAGTCCTGCCCTCAGGGCGGGCTGAGCCGGCCACAAAAATGAATGAATAAACAAAGGTTCTGAAACAAGAAAAATAAATAAATAAATAAATAAATAAATAAATAAATAAATAAATAAATAAAATAAAAAATCTTTAAAAAAAATAAAAAATAAAACAGACTCAAAGTCATATTTGAAGAGGCAACTCATAAGAATTGTTAGAGGTTATTAAAGCTACATGTAGTCACTAAACTCGGGTTTCTGAAGACCTACTTTGTACCTTACTGCAGGGAGATCTTGAATGTGTCCCTGAACCTCAGTGACCCTAGCTGTAAAATGGGAGTTAAATCCTATTTACTGGACCATGACCAGGCTGGGGAAAGGAATTAAGCGAGAAAGGTGTCATGAGGTCATGACCCATTATGAAATTTACCATCAGTTTTAGAGTGTTGGTGCAAGTTACAGACAACAGGTTCGCTTAGACCTCCGGAAGCCCCAGCCTACACTCAGTGTGCAGCTGGAGCTCTGCCTGCTGCCCTTAGAATTTCCCAGGCACTACTGCGTGGTGAGACCTGTTATTTTCATGCCGGCTTTTAGAGCTCTAGCTCTAAGCCTCAATTTGGCACTGTCGAAATGCCACATACTTTGCCTGCTTGCATGGTGTTTAGGTCTCAGAAAGAAAGGAACTGATGCTGATGAAAAACAGAAGGAAAGTTGTTACGCATGTGACCATTTTTCTTTAAGTTTGTAGTTTATTTTAACATAATTCCTGAGAAAAGTTCCAATATTTACACAAAGAATACCCATATATGTTCACCCAGATTCCCCGGGTGTTAATATTTTACTCTGCCTATCTAGAAATTCTTTTTCTAAACTGTTCTTAAAATTTCTCTGCTATGAATTGCTATCTGACTCTATAATTAGCAAATATCTTTCTGAGAGGTACTTTGAGGCTAAATAAATGTCCTATTACTTCTCAAACTTTGCAGTGTCCTGCCTTGACTTTTTTATTATTATAGTAGTTACTAAATTCCACTGCTGTGCCTCTCTGCCTGCCACCCTACCTTGGAATCAGCCACCTGTAGACTGAAACCTCAATAAACTATGAACTGAAATAAAATCTTTACTCTTTTAGCTTGAGGATATTGGGTACCTGTCACAACAATGACAGGTAATTCAGTAAGCTATTCTAACAAGAAAATTCTGCATTCTTTCTAGTGGAGAAGCTGTCTAGAAAGCACCAGGTAGTCCTTAGATGCATCCATCACTACCGAGGTGACTTTTGCTTTTGATTAGTCCCCTTATTTATGAATGCTCCCTCACATGGTATTGAACCTCTCTTTTACCATATAGATATTAACTATCTGCAATGTAAAATATTAAGCAATGTGATTTGGTTCCGAGAGTTTGGCTGTAGATCGAGACAATGGGTGTTCATTCTGTGGATCAGATAAGTAAAAGACCTTAGGCAAACTATCTCTGACCTCAGGGTTTCTTATGTTGAAAATAGAGAACTGTTATGAAAAGCAAGATGACATGTGTGAATGTTCTCTTTTTTGGCAGGCATTGAATGAGGCACTCCTTCACATGCAGATAAATATTCATTGCCCTTATTATATCTCCCCAACACCAATTTCTGCTTCTCCCGCAGCCCAGAACACAACTGCTTTGTGTTGCAAACTTCAGGCTTTCCCTCTTTGAGAAAGAGAAATATTGTTCCAATCAGGGGCACAGAATTTGCTGGCTGCTATGACCTATTTTGCTTTAAAAAAAGAAAAAAAAAAACGTTGGTTACTGATGACTCTGTACCAGAATTTTTTCTGAATGACCACTGTTTGCTTAAGATAATTTCATGATCCAACCTTTTCACATCAGAGCTTCCAGTCAACCACAGAAACTGCAGCATCTTATCTGCCTCTGACTTGCTGAACCCTGCTCCTGGAGTAGGGCTGGGGAGATAGCTCAGTGGCATCAACTCCTGCCTAGCAAGCGCAGGTCCTCAGTTCAGTCCCTAGTACCAAAAAGAAAAGGCAAATCCTTGACATCATCCTGCTACCTAGAATTATCTCCCAGTCTTTCCCAAATTTTGGCGCCTCAAGATGCCAAGGCAGTGTCTTGATTACTTTTCTCTCATTCCTGGGACAAAATACCTCATATCCAGAATTAAGGAAGGAAAAGTTTATTTAGCTCACAGTTAGCAGAAGTTTTAGTCCATTCTCAACTGGCTCCAAGGCAGAGCAGCACATGACAAAGGGCAGCAGCTGATGGCAGCAGACAAACAGCAAAGAGTAAAGGGAGGAGCAGCAGGTTCAGCAAGCCTTTTTCCCTCCTTTATATTGTGTTCAGGTTATCAGCCCAAAGGCGAGTGTAGCATGCACACACATGATTCCAGCATTGGATTATGAACTAATCATAGACTAGAAGTTGCCTCAATGACTGCATGAGGCTTTGGGGTGACAAGTAAACACAAGCCATAACACAGAGCATGTTCAGTGAAGTGAACTAAGGAAACTGTTGGTTATCTGACCATAAAATAGCTCTCATTGTGCCCAAACTGTCATCAACTATATTCTCTTTTATTCTTTGGCAATCTTTGAACCAAAATAGCAACAATACCACAAGAACGAGCAGGTATTTGCAAGTGCAAATACACTTGTTCCCCTTGGCAAATAAACTCAATATTTCCTTAAATATAGGTGAAAGCAGACCTTCTCTACCAGATATTTTTCCCTTTGAGCCCAATGTTAAACAGAGCCTATTCAAGGATGGACTCTGCTATCTATTTACGTAACTAAAGTACCTCATAAATGATTTTCCAGAATAAGGAATATTTCCTAGAATGTTCAAATATAGCAGATGCTTCTTAAAAGACTTTTTCAAGCTTTCAAAATCTAGATCTTCCACTCTCAGCCATTCCTACCTATCCTCAAAGGTCTTAGAATCAAGTTAGTCAAAACAAAGACTTGAACATTTTCCCTCTTACTCCTGAATCTGCAGAAAGAAAGCCACATTTCCAAACCGCATGGATTCAGAGCTCAACCCTAAAATGTCCAGGCAAGTCCTGCCTACATGCTCTTTCCAAAGCTAGATCTGGGAGCTACTGTCTTCCACAGGCAGGGCTCACCCTGGTAATAATAGCAGATTAAAATTTACTTCAACACTTAAAGTATGAATAGGTTTTTAATTTTTACAACAACTTTGCAGTAGATACTATTAGTATACTCATTATTTTATGGATAATGAAACTCAGACACATAGAATATAAGTAAGTTGTTTGGGATTGCCCAAAAATAAAGTAGCAGAACTAGAGCCATAATACCTTCCAGCTGGTTTGAACCACCAATGGTACACGCATGACTGTCTCACTGTGCATCATGTACCACTGCTGGTAAAAATGCATGTACTTGTTTTTAATCTGTCTTTCTCTAACACAACTTTTAAAAATCCTCCCAATAGAAGAGTCATACATGTACCACTGGTAGTTCAATTTACCTGGAAGAGAGATACACAAATTATAGCCTGGTTGTCAATGAGTTAACCTAGGCAGTCAGTCTACCATGCTTGAAACCCAAACTGTCATTCTTCTTAGCTAGCCAACCACTGATAATTTTCTCAAAGGGTCCATCAACACTGCCTCTAGAATAAAAAGGATATTGGACATTTGTCTTAGTTATTTTTTGCTGCAAAATAAGCTATCCCAAAAGTTTAGCAGGTTAAAGCAACAAGTATCTCTATCATCTTTAACATTTCTGTTGGTCAAGAATCCAGACATAGATTGGGTGTGGTGACACACACCTATAATCCCAGCTCTTGGCAGGCTGAAAACAGGAGTACAATCTATGTAGTGAGACCCTGTCGATCTTGTACTAAAATACATTAAGAGGAAAAAGAAGAATCCAGGCAGGCCTAGCCCAACTAGATGCCTCTCCTAGGTTTCTTATAAATCTATGATTGGACCAGGGCTGCCATCTCGACTAATGGCTCAAGTGGGTGTGATCCCACTATAAGACCATTCCCATGGTAGTTGGCAGGATGCTGTTGTTGGGGGTTGATGAACTAAAACCTGTAGCCTTGCATTCTATTCCTTGTGACAGGAGCCCTTCTTTTTTATTATTATTATTTTTATTTTAAAGAATAAAAATAGCAGAAACAAAGATAGAAAAACAGTAACAAGAGTACATATAGTACAGAATTTCAAAACCAGAAAAATGATTATATTACGTATTTTCATCATCGGATCAGTTTAGATTAATAGATATAGGTATATAAGATTGATCAAACAATTAAACATTAACACTTTCAATAAACATTGATTTTTTTTTAACAGTTGACACATTTCATATTGTCTTCACAGTAGTTATACAGAACACAGGGTGTGGGCATGACACACCGTCCAATTGATATTGGTAAGGAAAGAAAAAAAAATTCGTCTCTGTGAATTAAGAGGAAGCAGATGCAGACACAATCCAATGTTCCACAGTTGCAGGGCAGGAGCCCTTTTAAAGGTAGTTCACAACATGGCAAATGGCTTCTTTTATATCAGAAATCACAGTCTACCCTTGGAAGTGACATCTGTCACCTCAGCAGCATTCCGCTTACTAGAAGTAAGTCACTAAAGCCATAACCACTCTCTAGTGGAAAAGATTATAAAGACATGAATACCAAGCTGTAGAGATCATTAGGACGTTTAGAACTTGCCTAGGACAATATTTATAACAAAACATGGAAAGGTTCTACTCCAGAATATAATGACTAGGGGCCAATGAGATAAATCAGCAGACTAAAGCACCTGCTTAGGCAAGTACAGGGCCTGCAGTCTGAACCCCAGAACCACATGCCATGCCAGCCCCATCACCAAGGCAGGCTAAGCCAACCAGTCTGAGCATGGCAGCACACACCTATAATTACAACACTGGGGAGGCTGAATGCAGGAGAATCACCTTGAGTCTGAGCTGTATAGTGAGACCCTATAATAACCAAACACGTTTTTTAAAAATTCAAAGAAGAATATATGTAATCCCAACTCTTAGGAGGCTATAAACAGGCAGATCACTACGAGTCTGATCTAGTAGTGAGACCTTGAACAGCTTGTAGATTTTTCCCTAAAATATAAAAATAGATAGATAGATAGATAGATAAATAAATAGTAAAATAAAATAAGGAAGAGTACAATGACCAGCTTAAAAAGCAACTTCTAATATAAATTCTTATTTTTGCACATAAATAGCAAGTGCTACACATAGAGACATCACGTGCGCACACACATACACACACACAGATACATACACACTTGGAAAAATTAATGTTCTTCCAAATATGAAGGGCCATCTTAAAGGATATATGATCAGAACTCAGTAGGATTAAGAAGAGATTTTTACAGTCTCCTATTATAGCCTAACCTGCACCATTATCAACCTCATTAATATTGCCACTTAATGACCACTAACTACATTCCTGGCAATGTGCCAGGAAGTTTTCACACACAGAAATAGAACTGGGATTTTTTAAAATATATAATGAAAATAATATTTTCAGATAAGTAACATGATGTATTTCAATTTTAAGAATCCTTAGTTTAGCCGGGCGTGGTGGCGCATGCCTTTAATCCCAGCACTCGGGAGGCTGAGGCAGGCGGATTGGTGCAAGTTCGAGACCACCCTGGGCTACAAAAGTGAGCTCAAGACCAGCTTGAACTGCATAGCGAGACCCTGTCTCAAAAAGACAAAAAAAAAAAGAATCCTTAGTTTTCAGGGGCCTCATAGTATTTTCCACCCATGGACCCAGCTGTTTCCATGGCATGTCTCTGTGTCAGCTCACTGAAATTTGCCCATTGGCATAGCTTTACTGTGTCAACACCCCCACAGACAATCCACAGGGTCTTTTCTCTCAGCCCCTAACCTTCAGTTGCTGGAGTAGGAGGGAGCTAGATAGAGATAAACATTCCTCCAAATGCTGTTATGAAGACAAAATGACGATCAGGAAAGGAAAAATAAATGGGTTTGGATAAGTACAAAGTAAGTAAAGAAACAGCCTTAAGTATAATTACAGCATGTCAAGTGGGTGAAGTGATAGAAACAGGAATAATCCACACTGGGTAGGATATTGAAGAAAGGCCTGTCAGAGGAAGCAAGCAGTTACTGCAGGCTAAAGAACGACAGGGAGCCCTGCTTGTCAAAACTTCCATGATCAAACTGTTGCAGTTGGTGGAAGTAGTGTAACTGTCAGCACACCCCTTTGGACACAGTTACATAGGCTGTCCCAGAGGAAGGCTTGGCAAGGAGCTACTTCCTTCCTTAGACTGAGTAACCAAGACCTTAGTGGTAGTTACATTTCCTGGTTATTTTCCAAGCAAAAATATTTAACACTTATCAAAAGCCTTCTTCTTACATAACTCATTGAGCAAGAACACTTATCCTAATGTTCCAATGAACAAAACCAAGGTTCTCAGATGTGAAATAGCTTGCTCTAGGTCACACTGTTAATACTTGAGGAGACCAAGATTTGAACTAGATCTATACTCCTGCAGCTTCTGAAGGAATTAAGAGCCTCCAAAATAAACCAATGTTACATTACTGACAAAAAATTCAGGCACCAAATTATGTGAAATCTTTCAAGGAAAAAGAAAGAAAGATGCAATACTTGAAAGCTACTCATATAATCCTCAAAGCCATCTTTCAAATGCCCCGGGGAGCATACTTGCCTGAGTTGTCTCAGGACTGAAGTTCCAGCTGAGCGGGATTTTGTGCAGGATGGGAGAGGGTCGTGAGTGAGACCCTTTGTCAGCACTTCACTGTCTCCAGTCAGCTGCCTGCCAGTCTTGGTGGGAAAGGTGAACTTAGCTAAATACACGTGTGCTCCCGTTGATCCACTGCCGCTTGCACATGGTGCTGTAGCTGAAGCTCAGACAACCTCACTCAGCAAGGTGTCTTCCAGCCCCGGTGCCTTCACTTTGGAATTTTTGTTTGTGCCAAATGGTGTTTTCTAGAGGTAGTTGCACAATATCTCCTGTTTGTATTTCTTTCCACTTTAAAAGAATCCTCAATTTTCAGTTGCTTCATAGTATTCTCCATCCACGGACTCAGTTGTTTGACCTATCCGTCATGATAGGCCTCTGTTGTCAGTTCACTGAAATTTGCCCCCTGGAATAGTTTTGTCAATCTTTTTGCAAACACCTCTGCAACAATCTGCTGTGTCTCTTCTCTCAGCCCGCAACCTTTAGTTGCAGAAGTAGGATAGAGAGAAACACTCCTCCAAAAGCTTATGACCTTCCCACTCTCTTTCAAGAAGTAAAGTCCATCTCTCTGTTTCCTTGACTTTGGTCAGGCACCATGATTTCTCTGAGTAACTGAACAGAGCATAAGTGACAATCTACCGGATACGCGTGGAGACCATACGGACCCCACAGCTCCCACGACTGCCACTTAGAAGACAACCACCACAGAACAAGTGCAACTGCCCCGAGCTCATGTTGTGAGAAACCTCAGACTAGCTGCATGGAGCATGTTAGTCAGTTTCTGTCACTGTGTCAAAACACATAAGATAAACAACTTAAGGGAAAAAAGTGTATTTGAGCTCATGATTTCAGTCGATGGTCAGCAGGACTCACAGCTTTTATGCCTAAGGCAGGGAAGAATATGGTGGAAGGGCATGGCAAAATGTATTGTATTGTATTATATTGTATTGTATTGTATTGTATTGTATTGTATTGTATTTATTTTTACAAAACTACTTTTAATACTCTGGGGTTTGCCCCACAGGAATAAAAAACCCTGGGAATGGGTAACCACCTCACTCACTGGAGTGGCCCAGTGGAAAAGAGGCTACCTGAGGGGAAGGAAACACAGAAGAGACCCGCTGCAGACTCAGGGCAAAGGGAATGCCATGGGCGTTTGGGACGTGTGGGCACTACAGGAGGAAACGCGAGCGTGGTGGGACTGGCTCCAGGCACACAGGCGAAGGGCCAGGGGGTTGCACAGGACGTCACAAAGCTACTTGGGTTCCTTCTTCTTTTCGTTTGCGATTTTCTGCTTCTCTGCATGATCTCCAAGTCCCTCAGCTTGTGGGCGGCAGCAGAAAGCCCAGCATCTCAGTGCTTCGCCTTAACCGAGTCACTCTGCTTTTTATATTCTTCTGGCTGGCTGGCGAGCTCACGCGGTAACCGCGGGTCATGGCGACCGACCGCAGTGGCTCCGGCTTGCCTCCGTTGTGTCCCCTGGTTCGGTCTGACTTTGCAAATCAGAGTATGGCAAAAAAAAAAATTTTTTTTTTTGGACCAGGGTTCGAACTCACGACCTTGCACTTGCCCAGCAGGCACTTGTGCCTCGGAGCTATCTCCCCAGCCCCTGCAAAATTTTAAAAACTACTCACCTCCCAGCAGCCGACAGATGAAGAGACAGAAAGCGAGAATGCCATGGTGAGATAGTCCTCCTGAGGAACCTACCCCTTCCAAGTAATAGCCACCTCCTACACTTTCCATCGCCCCCTAATACTATAGCTTATACAAATCTTGGCAGGGAGGGAATAATATTTCAGTGGCAAGCTGTTGGTGGAATCTATGAAAAGTCAACTTTCATAAAATAGAAAAGAGGATGCTGTGTTGTTTTGTTTTTGTAACATGTGTGCAGTATGTGAATTTAGATTCAAATTGATAATTCTAAGTCAATTAAACAGTCAGAAACAATGAGGCCTGTGGAGAGAGCTCAGTGACATAAGTGCCTACCTGGCAAGCACAAGATCCTGAGTTCAATCCCCAATCTGGTAAGAAAGAAAGAGAAAAGAAACAATGGTATCTAAAACCTTATCTAAACTCTCATAGGAGTCTAGATGTTCTACAAAATCCCTATAACTATGGAATTATCATTCTAATATTTTCAAAGTATTATTTTAAGGATAATCCATCTTTAACTGCATCGTATAATTTCTTCAGTTTATTATTATTATTATTATTATTATTATTATTATTATTATTATTATTACTGTATGCTGGAAGCCTATGGCTTAGCACATTTGTTTAAGCACCTGCTCTAGCAAATGTAGTCAGGCACAGAGGTCCAGGGTTCAATTCCCTGGCTCCACAAGCCTTACTGGACCCATCCTTAAGGCAGCCTGAGCAGGCCAAATAAAATAAAATAAAATACTTCCCAATGACTGTGTGCTCACCTACTATACAGAAAGAATACCATCAATTCATGCTGCCTTAGTTACAGCTTAAGATAAATAATAAAAATAGCGGACTTTTATGTGTGCTTCGTTTGTGTCATACAACAAGCTAAGGATTTTTTACATACTCATTTATTTAATCCACATGACATCCATATGGGGTAGCTGATGTTGTTATCCTAATTTTGAATAAGAAACTAATTCATAAAAGAGCTACAGGGCAGGGGAGATAGCTCAGCAGCATAAGCACCTGCCTAGCAAGCGCAAGGTCCCAAGTTAGATCCCAGCATGGCAAAAGTCACACATTTTCAGGATGCCAACTAGTCCTATTTATGTCACCAAACTAGGACTCAGATCTTTGCTCTTAATAACTATATTAAGAGGCCCTTGTGTTCTTTTCAAAGAGTTTGTGATCTCACTGTCACAGCCACACACATGTGAAGCACTTCCAAGAGTAGTAGTTCTTTCTTGTGGTTGAGAATTACACTGACAGAGAAAAGACTACAAAATTCACCCCAGTTTCCATTCTCTGAACAATCAAAGATACTTTCTTCAACATCCCATGAGGATTTTCCTCACAAGGAACATGTTTTAACCTCCTGACACATCTTCAAAAGGGTTCAAAATGCTCTTGGATATTGATCTATCTATTTTAACACTTCAAGTACTTCCCTTGCTGGAGAATTAGTATTCTCTAGATCAAAATTTAATTTTGACAGTAAAAATGAAAGCCATATATGACCTAACAATTGGTGGTCTATATTTCTTGAGCTACTTCTTCTCCTTGTTTTGCATTTTATTTTATTTTTTATTACTTTTAGTAAGAAATAACAATGTGATAGGTTCAAAACACATTAGTAGTACATTTCAAATATTTGATACAATTGTTATGGTTTATGTCTAGTTGTCCCCCCAAAGCCTCATGGAGTCATTGGGCGGGGACTGCTAGAGTTTGAGACTTGATCCATGATCCCTGGGATTATAGGTGTTAGTACTGATGGGATTATGGGTGGAAGTACTTCCGGGATTATGGGTGTAGTCTAGGGCGGGAGGCTAAGGCGGAGAGCCTGAATGTAATATAAAGAGAGACAGAGAGACAGACTGGAGCTCTAGCTGTTGCTGTTGCTCTGCTGCCCTGATTGATTGGCTACCTCTGCCGCCATTTTGTTGCTGTTCCACCGCCATGAACTGGATGCTCTCTGCCCTGTTCCACTCAGCCTTGGGCCAGCTGAATATGGACTGAAACCTCCACAAACTGTGAGCTAAATAAACCTTTCCTTCCTTCATTTTGAGTGTTGGGTATTTGTTCCAGCAACGAGCAAAAAGTAACTAAGACAACAATACATATTTTTGTCCTATTAGTTATACAGAGCACAGGGTATAGATTTTATAATTTTCCAAATCATTATTGGTACAAAAAATTTCTTCTCACTGAACTAAGAGAAAGGAGCTGTATACATAACCAATGTTCAGTAATTGCAGTGGGTTATTGGTAAAACTGGCAATGTTGGAAACTGTTGATTTAAGCCTTTTACAGCTCAGCATTCTAATCTAGCTTTCTGTTTTGTGCCTTGTGGTTAAACTTTTCTGCTGGGTGGGTAAGGGCAAGTTTAAGCAAGACCTGTATAGCAAAACATGTAACTTTTGTATCTGTCAAGGTCAGTCAAATCCTCTCAGGATTTACTTTGGAAACATGTACAGTGCTTTGTGGAACTGTTGTCAGTGTCAGTCATCTGGATGAGTCATGGCCATTGCTTGACCAGTTTGCTCTCTGTGAAAGCCTGAGAGAATGTTTTCTCTCTAGGTGACTCTCCTTTGGCATACAATATATCTTCAATCCCTTTAGCTGCTTCTGAATAATGCCTCTGTGTTGGACAGCTTTCTATTAATGTGATAAAATACCTGAGAGAATCAACTTATAAGTAGTAAATATTAATTTTGACTGTTTCAAAAGTTCCACTCCAGGTGGACCTATTGCTTTAGGGCCTTTGCTGGGGCAGCTCGTTCTGGTGTGAGCCTGTACAATGCTTCCCTTGTGGTAACTGGAAGCAAAGAGGAAAAGACTGGAGTCACAATTCCCTCCAAGGGAAGGACCCCCCCCCATGACCTAACCTGCTCCTCCTCGGCTCCATCTTCAAAGGCCACTCTCCAGTAGTGCCACAAGCTAGATACCAAGCAATTAATACACAGGCTTTGGGAGACACTTGTCTAAACTATAGTGGCCTCTTGCCATGCCCTACCCATGACCTCAATTACAAGGGCAGATGCATGTCCCGATCTAAAACCAGTTCTCAAACAGCAATGTGTAAGTCATGTTTGTCTTTGGCTTATGTTTCTATTAGTGATTTACTCTTGTTCAGTGCCAGTATCTGTGCATGGCACAAATTGCAATCAGAAATGACCCTATGAAAATACCTTTCCCTATTAAAATCTTATACTCCTTTTGTAATCTGATGTTATAAACCGAACCAAAATTTCATGCTAACTCATTTTTATCTGAATGAAAATCCCACCTCTGAAACTAAATTATTGAAATGTTTTACCATCCTGTTGCCCACATCATTAGCATGCAAACCTTAATTTGGAGTGGGCAGAAGTTATTAAGTCTTGTTCTCATTTATTAGCAATCATGTATCCAGTAATGATTGGATTATGAATAGTGTGCTGAATACTAGACCAAGAAATCAATATAATCTGGTTCTTATTTGGGAAAAGTTTATAGTTTTAAGAGAAGACAGACAAATAATCCTCTCAAAATGAAGTTATGTGTTATTGCCACAACAGTAAATATCTCTGAAGGCCAAAGAAAAATGGACATAAAAAGAAGGTATAAATGGATAACATTAGGGATGACAGAAGACTTTGTATGGTGGGTACACACTTCAAAGATTAACACTTACTAAAGAGCTGGGGAAATAGCTCAATAGAATAAGAGCTTTCCTGGAAAATGCAAGGACCTGGGTTGGGTCCCCAGTTCTGAAAAAAAAAAAAAAAAGATTAATGCTTACTTATGAACTTTTGATAGGTCCTAAAGATAAAGCCTTATTCTATGATGCTATACAATATGTTCCTCTCCAAATGAAGGATCCTGATGCAATGCTGAGTCTCTGTCATTCATAACTGTGTCATAAAATAATGCTTGTTGACATTAGTGTCACTTTGGGGTTGATTTCTTTTTACATTGTGGTAGATTCAAAATTCTTTCAGTAGTAATTTTACTATCATTCTTTTGTTACTTTCATAGGTAAAGAAGAAAAGAGTGATGTGATGGCTACCTGGGCCAATGGATCTGTGTCCTCTCCTTGATGAGTGGCCAATTCCCACTGCACTACATTCTACATTATCAGTATTTTTCTATATAGATAAATAAATCTACTACCTTGTGGCTACTTCTTGTGAAATTGCAATAGCTGGTACCAATAACATAGCTACATAATAAAAGAATTTTTCATATCTTTTCCTTACTCATTATATACTAGCAGTTTTTTATCTGCTCTTTAAAAAACACAATGTTCAAGAACTCCCCTTGACTGTGTTTCTGCCTAGAAGGAAAGTCAATACTTGGCATCTAAGAACCCCAACGGGGAAATTATAACCTTCCAAGACCCCACCATCCTGCCCAATGCACACTCTCCAGTACACAGGCCTTCCCTCCTCTGAGCTCATTGCAGATGGCAAACTTCCAAAGGGAAGGAAAGGGCCAGTTAAGAATAGACAGTTTAAGGAAAATTCTATGGTTAATCAAATAACTACTATTGAAAATATGTAGATATCAAAAGGCAGAAGCAATCATTCAGAGGGGCCCGGCGGGATGGCTTAGTGGTCTAAAGCGCCTGCTTGGGGAAGCTTGGGTGGCTTCAGGGACCGTGGTTCGATCCCTGGCACCACATGCTGTGCCAGCCCTGCCCTCGGGGTGGGCTGAGCCGGCCATAAAAATGAGTGAATAAACAAAGGTTCTGAAACAAGAATAAAAATAATAAATAAAATAAAAAAATAAAAAAAAGAAACAATCATTCAGAGGAGAAAGCATAATTATCTAATGAATACTTTATTTATGAAAAAGTAGAACTTCAAAATTATCTATATGGGACACTAGAGAGAACTTGATTCTTATGCTGTTTTATACTTAATGACTTAAAATGTGACAGGCATGTAATAGTTATCTTTCTGTATGGATAGATACAGCTATACAAGTGTCTTTTCAGCTTAACAGTTTTAGCTTCTCTTATTCTCTTCAAATATTTTTGAAAGCTAAATATAATTTGAAAATGTAGTGAGATGAATACTTCATTTCTCAGTTACATTTCATTGCAAAACTGAATAGAATAAAATTTTTAAAAGCAAAACTAAGTAGATGTCGACAATTAAGACAATATGCTTATACATAAGAATTATCAAGGAAAATATATTTTGTACTTACATTTATAGCCACTAAGCTTATCAAATGTCCTAAAATTTTTCACTATATTTGTTCAAACATTATATTAATAATTTTATATATCAAAAATATCACCTCTTGGGCCAGCGAGATGACTTAACAGTCTAAAGCACCTGCTTAGGCAAGTTTAGGCAACCGCAGGGACCGTGGTTCAATTCCCAGCACCACATGCTACACCAGCCTCACTCCCAGAATAGGCTGAGCCAGCTATAATATTAAAAAGAAAAATCACTTCTTGCACCAAGGAGATAGCTCAGTAGAATAAGCACTTGCCTGGCAAGTGCAAGGTCCTGCGTTCAATCCCTGGTACAAAAAAAAAAAAAAAAAAAAAAAAAAAAAAAAAAAAAAAAAAAAAAAAAAAAAAAAAAAAAAAAAAAAAAAAAAAAAAAAAAAAAAAAGATACTATGACTGTGTTTTTCTTTTCTTTTTTTTTTTTAAGAATTTTTATTTTATTTTATTTTATTTTTTTCTTGTTTCAGAACTTTTATTTGTTTGTGTATTTATTTTTATGGCCAGTTCAGCCTGCCATGAGGGCAGCGCTGGCGCAGCATGTGGTGCTGGGGATCGAACCGCGGTCCCTGCAGCTGCCCAAGCTTTCCTAAGAAGGTGCTTTAGACCACTGAGCCATCCTGCCAGGCCCTGCTTTTCTTTTTTTAAATGTATTTGGTTGTTGTAGGGTCTCAACACACAGCTTAGACTCGTGGTGATCCTCCTGCTTTCAGCCTTCGCAGCACTGGTATTCAGGTGTGTGCCACTATGAATGGCATGTAGTGCCTGGGATCAGACTGCAGTTCCTGCACTTGCCTAAGCTTGCCTAGTCAGGTGCTTTAGCCTGCTGAGCTTTCTCATCACTATGGCTGTTCTTAATTGTAGAGAAGAGAGTGTTATTACTTTGAAATTTCAGAGAGTAAGGATTAAAGGAGCTATACAAAGGATTTCATGACAAAAATATTTGAAGTGGTCTGAATGCTGGTGTTTCAGTTCTTTTTTTCAACATAAAGATATGATACTCAGCATTCCCAAACTAAAAGAGGACAGGTTTATTATGGCTCAGAGTTTGTAAAGTTTTCAGCCCATAGTCAGCTGGCTCTAAGGCAGTACAGCACGGTAGAAGGATATGGCAAAGGAGAAACAGTTCACGATACAGGAGGCAGGAAGCAGAGAGAAATATCAGGGCATCAGCAGATTCCCACCAATACAGGGCACACTGGAATCCACTCCCCTGCCGAAAGCTCCAGCTATGAACACAGGAGGCTGGGGGGGTGGTTGGCATATAGATATTGTAGTGGTTGATACATTGCGTCAACTTGGCTGGATGACTCAGTGGCCCGGTTCCCTGTTGATGGGGGTCCCACCCTGGAGTACAACTGGTTCCTTCCTAGAGTGTGACCAGGGCCTGTCTAGGATGTGATTGGCTCCTCCCTAGAGCAGGATAAAAGGCCCATCCTGGGGTATGATTGGTTCCACCCTAGGGCACAATGGGCCCACCTCAGAGTGATTCAGCCAAAGAAACTTTATAAAGGGGGCTGAAGAAGGAGTCAAGACTTCACTTCACCGGAGTGTGGTACATCTTGACAATGTGTTGATTAAAGTGAATGCTTATACCTTGAGGCAGGATGCAAAGACAGAAAGAGGCAGAGTGCCACAACCCCCTTTCAGGATACGAACCTACTGGCCAAAGACCCCAAAAAAGTTCACAGCACCTTCTAATACTACTACCATGGACAAAGCCTTTATATGGACCTTTGGGGGACTCTGAGACAAACCATAGCACATACCAACTCACCTGCCCCTAATGTGATCATTATCATAATGTAACTTCATATAAAGTCTTCGTTAATGTATTGGATTTTTTTCACTTCTCTTCCAATTTTTACATAATTTGTAGCAGTGAAAATGGGCAGTTAGAGCAGGGGTGGCAAACCCATGGCACACCTGCCGCAGCTGGCTGTTGTCACTGAAAGCCCCAAATGTTTGTCATCACTGACCTGGACAATCTCTTTGGAATGCATTTTCCCCTTGATGTATTTCCAAAACCACCACCGTCTCATCTGAGTCAGTCCAAGGTAGCACAGGCCACTGAGTCCAGGTGCTTGGTGACACCTTCACCCCTCAGGCACTGGTGGCAGCTCCTCCCGGCATCTCTTCCACCAGGAAATTTGAACGCAAGCCTGTGTGCACCCCTGCTCATTATGCGCATGCTGCCCACACACCTGCCTAACGCAAGACACCTTGTCAGTCAAAGCCCTAATTACCAGTCCCTGACATGGCAATTTTGACACAATGCTCCTCCAAAACTGGTAACTCAAGAGAACAAATGGCGGAGGTTCATGCATTATAGTTTTATCTTAAGCTGAACAAGCTCACCTGCTTAAGGACTCTAAAGCCATAAAATTGCTTTATTGATGCTTTTGCTTTGTCTAACCAGCTATTTATACTTTAACCAATAGCACAAGAATAAGTAACTTTGAGACCACAGATTTCAGCTGAAAGCTTAACTTGAAGCCCTTATAAATCTGGATTGAAGACCATATTTAATTGGATTTGAAGACCCACTTAACTTATGAAATGCAATTAATTTTGCAAACAGACTCTTGTCTAGTGCTTATTTCGAAGACCATCTAGTCTGTTCTCTCATAGCCCAGTGAATTTAATTTAGACTGTTTCTTGGTTCTAGTTCATCAGCTGGTAGAAATTCCCCCACAAGGTCCAACATTTTCACAAGTGTTTTCCTACCTTCTCCAATATCCATTATTTTTCCTTGATATACTAAGCCCTTCTGCCCACCTAGGCATTAGGTTCTCCTGCCCTGCCTTGGCCTTTGGTCTGCATGGGTCAGCATACAGAAAATTCTATTTCAGCCCATTTGCCCCTTCAAAATTTGAGTGTTGGGCTGGCCAGACAGCTCACTGGACTAAAGCGCCTGCTTAGACAAAGTGCAGGGACCAGGAATCAATCCTGGGTACACTGAGATAGAGACTGAGACTGGGCGTGGTGGCACGCACCTATAATCCCAGAACTTAGGAGGCTGAAAGCAGGAGGATTACTATGAGTCTGATCTGTGTAGTAAGATCCTGTAGACCCTGTACTAAATACATTAAAAAAAAAAAAAAAAAAAAAAAGATTTGAGTGTTACCACCAAGTGCACAGGATTTGAATAATTTCTTTCTATGCCTGGACATATTCCTTGAACAAACTTGAACAAAAAGGAGAAATGAATGCATCTAGTTGGGTAGCCCTTAGCCAACACTAAAAAGACAATGGTTGAAACATTTGGAAAATTAAATCTTTTTGATTTGCTTCTGGAAAAGGCCTCCTGAGCTTCACAGGCCAGCCTCCCTTCACACGGCTGCTTCCTAGACTGTAATGGGCCGAGCCCATATTTTTTCTTTTACCCTGGTGAGTCCTTCAGCCTGCCTTCTTGCACTTCTCCATGCGACCAATGGCATAGAGCAGAGCTTAATAAACTCTTTGTTTGAAAAACTTCCTCTGTGTTCCAGAGACAGGGTCAATAGCTCTGCAAGTCTTCCCTTGGGCTACTTCCCAGCTACGAAAGCCTCTGCCTTAACTGCACTGAACTCTATTTCTTCTCTTCCTCAATACCTGTCAAATTCTCTCATTTGCATTTCACATTTGAAAAAACAAAAACCAAAGCTAAAATAAACTCCAACACACTTTATTCCACGTGCCTTAAAGCCCTAACTTCATCAAATGAAAGTTAAAATCTTTGTAAATTCATGGTTTCTGGTCATTTGCTGAACAAATAATATTTACAGTGTGTGTTAATGAGTGACCATCGTTGAGATGAGAACTGGAAACATCAAAGCTGTGACGATACAATCATGGGGAAGTCTAGGGTCCCATGGGAGAAACCACCAAGGAAGGAAGAAATTAGAACCCAGAGTAAAAAGTACAATGACGGGAGTAAACCCTGAGTGAGTTGGGGGTGCCCGGCTAAGGCTGGGGCAGCAGTGAGGTTCAGACACCCAATCCTGTTGGGAAGACAGGAGAGATACTGTTCTAGGATAATATGCCAGAACACAGTAGTGAAGATGGCTAGCGCAAAAGGAAGACGCAGGAGCAGAGAAGGGGAGAAGGTCAGGGCTCCTGGGTTCCAGCCTGGGAGCGCAGAACAGGCCTGGCTTGTTTCCTTCAAGGACTGAGGCTCTTCCTCAAGTGTCAAGTTTAGCACGCCCAGAACTGCTCCTTGAACTGAGAGCTTGGGCTCCCTGACACTGCCTTCAGGTCACACATGCCCAGCCTCTCTCTCTCTTTCCCTCTTACGTGTCCTCTCTTCTGAATACTTGGTGGAATGACACTGAAATAAAGTACATCATGTGAAAGAAACCTGCACCTAGAGAAGTGTGATAGAAATGTTGTATATGCCCCATCACAATTAACCAAAAGAGCTGTTGTATGATGGAAGGAGCAATCTAGGCTGGAATCTTGGGCATCTTGGGTCTGGTCCCCTTTTCTGATTTTCAGACTTGGAGTATAATTTAAACATGCTTGCAATGTACCTTGGCCCTTTTCCCTGTCCAGTACTTGTATCCTTTATGGACATGCTCAGCTGGCTATGAAACAGGCACATGTGTGTACAGGGGTGCACACATGTGCATGGATACACATATGCAAATGCACCTTGGATAGATCACGCAAAGACAGGGCTGTTTTAAGAAAGCTTTAAAATAAATGGTAGAGGGGCGGCGCCGGCGCGCGGAGGGCTGTGGCTCCCGCTCTGCTTGCGGCCGCGTCTAGGCCGTCCCTGGGGCGTTGTACGTCTCCTTCCGGGACCGAAGCCGAGTCCCACCTCAGCGCCCTGAGGACATGCTGGAGAGAGAATGAGCAAAGGGACACACTGGTGCATCTGTTTGCTGGGGGATGTGGTGGCACAGTGGGAGCTATTCTGACATGTCCACTGGAAGCTGTGAAAACACGGCTGCAGTCATCTTCTGTGACACTTTATATATCTGAAGTTCAGCTGAACACCATGGCTGGAGCCAGTGTTAACCGAGTAGTGTCTCCTGGACCCCTCCATTGTCTAAAGGTGATCTTGGAAAAAGAAGGGCCTCGTTCCTTGTTCAGAGGATTAGGCCCCAATATAGTAGGGGTGGCCCCATCCAGAGCACTATGCTTTGCTGCTTACTCCAATTGCAAGGAAAAATTGAATGGTGTATTTGATCCTGATTCTACCCAGGTTCACATGATTTCAGCTGCCATGGCAGGCACTTACTGTACATTTCTCCCGAGAAAAGAGTGAGATCATGTCATCTCATGCTCCCCATCCGCAGGTCACTTCCTGTAGAAATATGGACTAACTTAAACCTCGATTTACTGCAATCACTGCAACCAGCCCCATTTGGCTTATAAAGACTCGGTTACAGCTTGATGCAAGGAACCGTGGGGAAAAACAAATGGGTGCTTTTGAATGTGTTCCTAAAGTATATCAGGCAGAAGGACTTAAAGGATTTTACAGGGGCATGTCTGCCTCCTATGCTGGCATATCAGAGACTGTTATCCGTTTTGTTATTTATGAAAGCATAAAGCAAAAGTTACTGGATTGTGAGACTACGTTGATGATGGAAAATGCTGAAGAGTCTGTGAAAGAAGCATCAGATTTTATGGGAATGATGCTTGCTGCTGCCACCTCAAAAACCTGTGCCACCTCTATAGCGTATCCACATGAAGTTGTGAGAACAAGATTACGTGAAGAAGGAACAAAATACAGATCGTTTTTTCAGACACTGGCTTTGGTGGTTCAAGAAGAAGGTTATGGGTCACTCTGCTGTGGTTTAACAACTCATTTGGTGAGACAGATTCCAAACACAGCTATTATGATGGTCACCTATGAATTAGTGGTCTACCTCCTGAATGGATAGCAGCACAGGCTGCCATGCTACAAAGGAGAAAAGACCAAAAGATTACAGCGAATCATGGAATGTTGGAGCCAGCATGGTGGACAGAAGGATAGTAGTTTTGGAACATATACCATAACTGCCTAAAGAAGTTTGGTTAAACTTAGTCTTTCTGTAATGTGGAAAAACCTCAACCACGTCTAAAGGAAACGCCTTTGGAAGCACTCCTTTGTTAAAATTGCCATTTTCTCTACCATGTCCACCAGTTTCAGTTGTTTCTATTGACCTACGTATGACTTTGAAGTACAGTGTTTATTCCATGAGCATTTTTCCAATCTTGTAAACAAAGCTGTTATGGTTTATGTCTAGTTGTCCCCCCAAAGCCTCATGGAGTCACTGGGCGGGGACTTCTAGAGTTTGAGACTTGATCCATGATCCCTGGGATTATAGGTTTTAGTACTGATGGTATTATGGGTGGAAGTACTTCTGGGATTATGGGTGTAGCCTAGGGCGGGAGCTAAGGCGGAGAGCCTGAATGCAATATAAAGAGAGACAGAGAGACAAACTGGAGCTCTAGCTGTTGCTGTTGCTCTGCTGCCGTGTTGGTTGGCTACCTCTGCCACCATTTTGTTGCTGTTCCGCCGCCATGAACTGGATGCTCTCTGCTCTGTTCCACTCAGCCTTGGGCCAGCCGAATATGGACTGAAACCTCCACAAACTGTGAGCTAAATAAACCTTTCCTTCCTTCATTTTGAGTGTTGGG
>PVJA010000558.1:0-30094 GCA_004027025.1 Myocastor coypus | reverse complement strand
TCAAAAAGTAACTAATACAAAAGCCATCCTTAAATATATACTGTAGCTATCCAAATGTAGTATTGACGTAAATATATAACTTCCAACTTTCAGTTCCTATAATATTGTAAGATAATAAATAGTAGATCCTCAGTATTCCTATTTTGCTGAGATGAGTTGGCACAATATTTTAATTCAATTATTTGGCACCAGTGATCACTATTTTTTGACAACCAAGGAACTATAAATAGTGTATGTATTAAAATGTTCGCACCTCTTCAGCTAACAGGTGCTTGATGTTCAGCATAGTGTGGACTTTAAATTGTTACCATATAAAACTCACATAATACTTTGCAGAATATAATATTAACCAATAGAATATTGTCTCTTGACCATGTCAGTGACTTAAACATGCCCTTCTATTTTCTAATGTTAGGGAAAACAAATGAATGCATTTTTGTCCTTTCAGAATTAATTTTGAACATAAACTATCACCTATCATGCCTAGGTATCATTTACTTAAATTTTAAATATCTACTGCTTTTGAATTTTTGTTTGCTTCACATTAAGAAATTGGACCTGAAATTTATTTCTAGGTCAGTATAGATTACAATTACTTGGTAGAAAGAATAATTTTCATTTTGACCCTTGTAAGTTTTTTAATAGAATGTTAATAGCTGGGAGAGTAAATATTATAGAAGAGGGGCTCTCTGATGTCTTGATTCAGCAGGCATTATTCTTAACTAACTTGTAAATAAGTTTATTTTAGCCAAGAAATTTATTTTAACCTAGTTTCCTGAGTGGTATATCATAGAAAGATCCAGGTTCATTGGGGTTAAATGTGTTAATAGAACATAGTTTTTAAATTACTGTTGAGTCATCTGTCCCTTTTAATACTTCTAATATGTCATGTATGGCCTTTATGAAGATGTCTGCTATAATGCTGTAGAGACTTTGCCTATAGGTATTGCTGTCCTGGTGTGTGAGACTTCGACAATTAAACTCCAGTGTGGTATTCATTTCAGTATAAAAATAATAATAATAAAAATAAAATAAGATAAAATAAATGGTAGGTATTGGGTGACGGCATCTTTATCTAATGTTTTGAACACACAATAATTGTACAAATTCACAGGATATAATGTGATATTTCAATGCATATATATAATGGAATTCATGATTTTTAAATTTTTATATATGGCTGAAGCTTTTCATAATCAAAGGTTAAAAGACAAAATTCCCACAAGGGCACCTCTCTGGGTCTCGTGCAATTTCACACCACCTATTCTTCCACTGTGAAAGTCTGCTCAGACAAACACCTTGGTTACTTTTCTCAATGCTGAGACAAAATACACGACACCTAAAATTAAAGGAATTTCAGCTCAAAACTCAGTCTATAGCTCGCTTTTTGCTTCTGGTTTGTTTGTTTGTTTGTTTGTTTGTTTTTTCTTTCTTTTTTTTTTTTTGGTGGGGTGGGGGTAGGAGGCTAGTGTGGCTAGGGGAGGTTGTTTTTTGTTTGAGACAAGGACTCACTGTGTAGTTCAGGCTGATCCTGAACTTGCTATGTAGCCCAGGCAGCCCTTGAACTCATGGCTATCTTCCTGCCTCAGCATTCTCAGTGCTGGGATTACAGGCATGCACCACCCTGCCCTGGTTATAGTCAGCTAGATCTAAGGCAGGTGGCAAGGTGGATGCACACTGGAGAAGAGAAACAGTCCACAACACATAAGCAGAAGGCAGGTGGGGCACTGCAGCTGGCCTTCTAGTGCCACGGTCCACAAGGTGACTACTGTGGAATCAATGAACTGAGTGACTTGTAGGGCTCCTTCAAGCTGTGAAGCACCATAACTTGATGACCAAACAACCCAAACTGTGTCTGTCTCAGGTCTCTCTCTCTCTCTCTCTCTCTCTCTCTCTCTCTCTCTCTCTCTCTCTCTCTCTCTCTCTCTCTCCCTCTCTCTCCCTCCCTCAGTGTTTCCTCACATACACACTTCCTCTTCACAAACCTGTTATCTGTAGCTGACCTGGGCTCTGCCATTTCAAAGGGAATAACTCTCTGGGATTTTGCAGACTCACAAGTTTAGGATAAAAGAAATTAGAAGAAAGTGGAGTTGAGGCAGATATTCTCAAATCCAGAAGCCTTTTTAAAATCTTCTTTGAAAATGAAGCAAGTGTTCATTTCCTTCTCATTGAATTAAAATAGACATTATAAACTAAATTATCTTAATCATGATTTAAAATGTATTTTCTGTTACTCAGAATGCTCTTCTGTAAATGTGTTTTCTGAGAAAAGCTTTTTAAAAATGTCTGTCTAAAAATATAAATACCTTCCTTTAGGAAGTCACCACTCCCTTCCCCTCACATATTTGAGGAAATACTGCAGATTAGACTGTAGTGATGTTAAAGAAAAAGAAAAGAAAAGAAAGAAAAAAAAAAAAAGGAAATTCAATCATCCAACCACAAAACGAACATCCTTCCAATGTTTTAGTGGGAACCAATAACAGCCCGTGAAGTGGGCGAGGCCTCTTTCCTCAAGGTCACAGACAGCTTTCCGTTCTTTGGGGGTTGAATGTTAACTAAATCTAAATGAAAGCCAACAAAAGGCCTTTTCATTCCAAGAGCACACAAAAGCGCAGAAGTTAGGCCTAAATTTGTAATCTCCTCTACTTTGTTGGCTGAATGAACTCCAGGAATTCACTTAATCCGTTGGGTGATCCTTCTTTGAAGCAAATCTAAATGTGAACACACTCTGGCCAGCTTTGGGGGTGACCCCTTTCTCCTCTCTGGCAGGTACCTTGCCCCGACTTGTCTGGATTATGTGACTATCACCGCGACCAGCCCCGGGGTGAATCCTTGAAGGAGCTTTGACTGCTTGTCAAAGACTTGGCAGAAACAGTTACAAAAGAGATCTCTTGGACTTGGTGCTGCTTGGCCAAAAGGACACACGCCTGTTGGTATACGACCTCATTCTGACTGTAGCAGGCATTTTTAAGTCCACACCACAAGGCTGTCCGAGGTGCCAGCTGGACAGCACTCCTGGCCGCTGAAGTGACCACATAGAATTATACCATTGTCTATTACAGTATTGCATCCAACTAGGGAAGCTCATTATTAATAATAAGCACAGCACAATAAAAGGACAAAAATGTACAAGTGCAACAAACTACTCATATCTGTGATATTACCTGAAAAATGCATTTATCTCTAGTGTTAGGGAAAGGCTTTATGTGGAATAAACAACATAAAGGAGACAATGCCCAGGGCTTTGATTGCAAGTTATCTTCATTCAGAGTTTGCCTCTAGTCCTTTACCTGTGTCACTTAGCACAAAATCCTTAATTTCTGCCTTAGTTTCCTCATCTATAAAATGGGGATGATACAAGCATTTATCTCAGAATGCTATCTTTGGGAAAAGACACATACACGCACTTTTTATGTTACATCTGTTTTTCTTCTGCATTTATTTCTCATTAGTACAGTTGCTCTCATTGGATCCCAGTACATACTGCTGACCTCGCCCCATATGCAGTTTTCCTGACCTTGGAGACACCTCCTCCTCATCAGATGGAGAGGCACCAGTGCCTCTCTCTCTCTCTCTCTCTCTCTCTCTCTCTCTCTCTCTCTCTCTCTCTGAAAGAGATTAAGACTAGAAATTGAACCAAGGGCCTTTGTACTATAACTTTAGCCTTTATTTTTTGAGACGAGGTCTCACTAGAGCGGCCCAGGATAGGTGAACTTGCATTGCAATTTGAACTTGCAATTCTCTAGTCTCTGTCTCCCAGAGCATCGGAAATACAGATGTGCACCACCACACCCATTATTAAAGGTGATTTTAATTATTACCTTACCTTAGTTACTTTCCTGGTTGCTGGGACACAATACCTGACACCCACAACTTAAAGGAGAGGCTTATTTTCATTCAAGTTTCAGAAGTTTCCGACCTTGCACCATCAGCTGGCTACAAGCGGGGTTAGCATGGCATGGTGTAGCAGAGGAGAGCTGATCATAGCTTAGCAGCAGGGAAGTCAAGAGAAAGCCAAAGCAGGAGTGGGGGAGGGAGACAGGCCCTTTCAGGCAGGAGACCCAGGCTCCACCTCCCATCAACACATCTAACTTCAAGCCCATCAGTGGACTACTCCACAGATCCCTACACCCCACCCTACCCCCAGCCCCACAGCACAATGCCTGCTTAAGAAGCAGGTCGTGAGTTCAATTCCTAGTATCAGAAAAGGAAAGGAAGCCAAGCTCATTGTAGTTACTTCGGCTGCTGCTTGCTGCATTCCACACCATGCACTGTTTCTCCTCTGCAGTGCCCACCTGCTGTGCCACCCTGCCTTGGAGCTCTCTCTGATGATGGACTGAAGCCTCTCCAAACCATGAGCTAAAATAATCCTCTTCCCCTCTAACTCTCGATGTTGAGCATTTTATCTCAGTGATGAGAAAAGCAACTAAGATACTGGATTAAATAGTTTTCAGCAGGTACAAATATGACCTATGAGCTTTTGCAGTCACAAGCAAGAAACTGTGAGGCTGTTAACTATTCATATCAATAGAAACCAAGAAGGCATGTGTGGAAATATTATAATAAGGGCATTGGATCAGAATGGAAAGAATATAATTTGGGTCAGAATAAATTTATTTTTATTAGCCAGGCGTAGTGGTGCACACCTGTAATCCCAGCACTTGGGAGGCCAAGGCAGGAGGAGCAGTGTGAGTTCGAGACCAGCCTGGGCTACAAAAGTGAGCTCAAGGCCAGCCTGAGCTGCATAGTGTAGGTGGGAGGTGTTGGCTAGATCCATCAGGATTCATCATAGTAGGCCACTCAGATTCTTAGAAGATTGGACCCTGTCTCAAAAAGACAAAAAAAAAAAAAAAAAAAAAAAAAAAAAAAAAAAAAAAAAAAAAAAGGAATCTATTTATATTAAAATATAAAAATAAAAACGCTGGGTGCCCTACAGGCCTGGTAAGCTCTAACCGTTAGCACCCAGGGCACAGGTAGGGTGTTTGTGCTGGATCCAGTCCAATCTCTTAATAACTTAGGAGGACTGTGAGCAGCCTGCGGGCTTCTAGAGAACTGTGATCTGCGGGCCCAGCGCGTACAGGGGTGAAGTTTTCCTGGTGCCATTTAAGAACTTCACGGGTCTATAGCTGGCATGCAGGATTGGTGAGTTCTGACACTTATCCCCTAGTACACATGTGTGAACCTTGTACTGGTGCTGGCCCAACCTTTAAGAACTTAAGAGGACACTGAGTGGCCCAAGGGACTCTGAAGAGCTGTGATCTGTGAGCCCAGAGTGTGCAGGCATGGAACTTTCCTGACACCTGGTCCATCCATTTAAGGACTTGGACTCCGTGTGGCCTGTGGGACTCTGGCAAGTTGCACCCCTTGGCCCCCAGCATGCAGGTGTGGAGCTTGTGCTGGCACTGGTCCCATCTTCTAAGAATCTGAGTGGCCTATGATGAATCCTGGTGGATCCAGCCAACACCTCCCACCTACGCTGAAGCACTGTTGAGTGTTGGCCAAGTGCCTGCACTAGTAGCGAGAGCCTAGGTGACTCCTCCCCGCTGTACTGGAAACTTTACTGACACATATTTCGCCATTCTTCCTCCACTGCTAAATCTGGGTGATTTCTGGGAGCTTCAAAAATGCCAAAATATAGGAGCAAAAGACAATTTCAATCCTCCAGCCACCCAAACAATCCAGGAGACAAAGATACAAGAACTTGGAAATCACACACATGACATTTCTGAAATGATAGCAACTGAAAACTAAATAAATAAGTTCATCATGCTATAGAAGCAGTAAAATCAGAAATAATCTCAGTGAAAAAAGAAATGACAACAATTGTGAAAGAAGTGCTCAATACAGCTAATGCTCAAACCTTAGGCCCTAGGACACATGTGTGGAGCTTGTGCTGGTACTGGCTCAACCTTTAAGAACTTAAGAGGACACCGAATGGCCCAAGGGACTCTGAAGAGCTGTGATCTGTGAGCCCAGAGTGTGTAGGCATGGAGCTTTCCTGACATGGATAGAAAAAAAAAAAGGAGGAAAACAGAAAAATGATGGAAACAATGAATAAACAATATGGGAATGAAGAGAAATGGAAATTAAAACAACACAGAGATTCCATCTCATCCCAGAAAGAATAGCTAACATTAAGAAGTCAGCCAACAACAAATGCTGGAGAGGCTGTGAAGAAAAGTGAACACTTCTCCACTGCTGGTAGGAGTGCAACTGGTCCAACCACTATGAAAATCAATGTGGAGGGCCCAGCAGGATGGCTCAGTGGTCTAAAGCGCCTGCTTGGGAAAGCTTGGGCAGCTTCAGGGACCGTGGTTCGATCCCCGACACCACATGCTGCGCCAGCCCTGCCCTCGGGGCAGGCTGAGCCGGCCATAAAAATGAGTGAATAAACAAATAAAGGTTCTGAAACAAGAAAAAAAATAAATAAAATTAAAAAAGAAAATCAATGTGGAGGCTCCTTAAAAAGCTAGGAATGGAGATCCCATTAAGACAACTATTCTCCTGGGTATTCTCCCAGAAGAATTGGAAAAACTTCATTCCACAGTGATATCTGTGCGCACATGATTATAGCAGCACAATTTGTCATAGATAAATCCTAGAAACAACCCAGATGCCCATCAACTGAAGGATGGATAAGGAATATGTGGTATTTTTACACAATGAAGTATTATTCACACAAACAGGATAAATTTGAGACTTTTGTTGTTAAATGGTTGCAACTACAGAACATACTGTCAAGTGAAATAAATCAGATTCATATTTGCAAACATCATATTGTCTCATTAGTGTGAGAATATGAAAGGGAAAAGTGGAATCTGAAAGGTGCAATAAATACTGGGAAAAGGTAATGAACTTATTCAAAAGGATAGAGTTACTCAGTTGAGGAGAAGGACAGGAGAGGGAGTGGGAGAAAGAGATTTATCTACGTATGTAGGTAAGATAGTTTGGACCACTGTACTGTGCATTTCTGCTGGACTATGGAATAAAGCAGTTAATGTTTTAGTTTCATCCTCTTTTTTAATTGTACTTTTCCCCTTCTTAATTTCTTATACATTTCTTGGTTTTTTCTTTCTTTCTTCAATTTTACATGCATATATCTGGTAAAATGAATAACTGGTTGGAAGAGAGCTCTATGTATTATAACAAATACTGCAAAACTCATATTACTTTGTTAAGTGAAAATTTGTATCATTTGTAATTTTTTGTTTTAATTCCAAATCATACTCTTTTAAAAAATAAGTAATATAAATTAAAATTTAAAATACAGAAAAGAATTAGGATGCATGAAACTGATATCTAAGAAATTAAGAACTCCACTGAAAGCTGGCAAAACTGCTTGAATGAAACTGAAGGTAGACTTTCAGACCTTGAAGACAACAGTGCAACTAGTGAATATGAAAGGAAAGGTCTCTTAAAATTTACAAGGAACGGGGCTGGGGAGATAGCTCCGAGGCACAAGTGCCTGCTGGGCAAGTGCAAGGTCGTGAGTTCGAACCCCAGTCCCCCCAAAAAAAATTTACAAGGACCAAAAAAAATAACAATTTGGCAGCCACAAGACAATGCAAAGAAAAACAATATAAGAAAAATAGGTGTCCATGAGACTGTAGGAGGTAGCACAAATGACAGAAAAAAAGGCTATATTCAGAAGTACTAGCAGAAAATTTTCCAAACATGAGAAAAGAACCAGACACACAGATAAGAGAGGCATAATTCCAAACACCCATAATCAAATAAACCTGCACCTAGACACGTAATAATCAAGATCTCAGAATTTCAACAAAAGACTAGGAGAGTAAAAGCTGCTAGAAGAAGAAACAGAACACCTATAGTGGAAAGCCCAAAAGAATAATTGTAGATTTTTCAACATAAACCATCTTATCAAGAAAAGCTTGAAGTGAATTATTTCAGGTCCTAAAAGAAAATAACTTCCAGGGGCCCGACAGGATGGCTCAGTGGTCTAAAGCGCCTGCTTAGGAAAGCTTGGGTGACTGCAGGGACCGCGGTTCGATCCCCGGCACCACATGCTGCACCAGCCCTGCCCTCAAGGCAGGCTGAGCCGGCCATAAAAATAAATAAACGAACAAACAAAAGTTCTGAAACAAGAAAAAAAAAAATAAAACAAAAAATTCTAAAAAACAACAACAACAAAAACAGACTAGCAGAGTAGATTAAGAAACAAAATCAGCCGGGCGTGGTGGCTCACGCCTGTAATCCCAGCACTTGGGAGGCTGAGGCAGGAGGATTGGTGCGAGTTCGAGACCAGCCTGGGCTACAAAAGTGAGCGCAGGACCAGCCTCAACTGCATAGTGAGACCCTGTCTCAAAAAAAAAAAAATCTAACAATATGCTACATACATGAAACACATTTAACTTAAAAGGAAATTTATAGCCAAAGGATGGAAAACAGTTCTCCCTACCATAAGAAATCAGAAAAACATAGGGATAGCTATTTTCTTGTTTTTAACAATATCAACTTCAAGCCAAAAGAGATAAAGGACACTACATTATAATTTTTTTTTGGTCTTTTTTTATAATTTAATTTTCTTTTTTTTTTTTTCTTGTTTCCGAACTTTTGTTTGTTTATTTATTTTTATGGCCAGCTCAGCCTGCCCTGAGGGCAGCGCTGGTGCAGCATGTGGTGCCAAGGATCAAACCGTGGTCCCTACAGCCGCCTAAGCTTTCCTAAGCAGGCACTTTAGACCACTGAGCCATCCTGCCAGGCACCTTTTTTTTTGGTCTTTTTTGAGACAGTGTCTCACTATGCAGTTCAGGCTGGCCTTGAGCTCACTTTTATAGCCCAGGCTAGTCTCAAACTCACACTGATCCTCCTACCTCAGCCTTCCAAGTGTTGGGATACCAGGCTTACATAAGATAAATTTTATCAGACATGAAAAATAAAATGAACAATAATACAATTGTAATGGGAGACTTTAGCATGTCACTGTCACAAAGAGATAGATCAACCAGGCAAAAAATTCACCAAAGAAATAACAAAACTAAACCAAACTTGTGAAGAAATTGATTTGGTAGCCTTTTTTTTTTTTTTTTTTTTTTTTTAACTTTAAAGAGTGTTTCACCCAGCAACAACAGAATGCATATTCTTTTCATGGAACATTCTCCAAAATAAAACGTTCTTAAGTAAATTCAAAGGAATTAAAATTATCTCATGGATACTATCTGACCACAGTGCAGTGAAACTGGAAACTATTGACAAAAGAAACTACAAAAATATCATAAATAGAAATCAAATTAAAACCTCCTAAACAACCAGTGAGTTGCAGGTGAAATTAAAGAAGAAATTTAAAAATATTTACTATCAAACAAAAACGCAGATACAACTTCCTGAAATCTGTAGGATACAATGAAACCTGCCTTAAGAGGAAATTTACAGCTGTTAATTTGAACATTAGGAAACCAGAACAAGCCCAAATAAATGATTTTATGCTATACCTCAAGGTCCTAGAAAAAGAAGAGTAAGTCCAAAGCCCAAAGAAGGCAGGAAATTATAAAGATTAGAGCAGAAATTGATAAAATTGAGATGAAGAAAACAATACAAAGAATAAATGAATCAAATAGTTGATTATTTAAAAGAATAAAAAAATGATAAACTCCTAGGCAACCGAATCAAGAAAAGGAAAGAAAAAGCACCAAATTCATGCAATAAGGAATGAAAAGGTAGAAATCACTACAGGCCCTAGAGAAATTCAGAAGATTATCAATACCTACATCCAACATCTTTACTGTCACAGGATAGAAAACAGAGGAAATTGATAGTTTCTAGATACATATGAAATGCCAAAGTTGAGTCAAGAAGATTGTTATGGTTTATGTCTAGTTGTCCCCCCAGAGTTTGAGGCTTGATCCATGATCCCTGGGATTATAGGTTTTAGTACTGATGGGATTATGGGTGGAAGTACTTCTGGGATTATGGGTGTAGCCTAGAACGGGAGCTAAGGCGGAAAGCCTGAATGTAATATAAAGAGAGACAGAGAGTCAGACTGGAGCTCTAGCTGTTGCTGTTGCTCTGCTGCCATGTTGGTTGGCTACCTCTGCCACCATTTTGCTGCTGTTCTGCCTCCATGAACTGGATGCTCTCCACCCTGCTCCACTCAGCCTTGGGCCAGCTGAATATGGACTGAAACCTCTATGAACTGTGAGCTAAATAAACCTTTCGTTCCTTCATTTTGAGTGTCGGGTATTTGTCCCAGCAACGAGCAAAAAGTAACCAATACAAAGATATACAAACTCTGAATAAACCAGTAATGAGAAATGAAATTTAAAATGTAACAAAACCTGCCAACAAGGAAAGACCCAGGTCACAGTGGATTAACAGCTGAATTCTACAAGAAATTTGGAGAAGATTTAATGCCAAATTTTCTCAGATGTTTCAATGAAATTGAAAGGGAACAGATTCTCCCAAACACATTCCTGGAGGGAGCTGACTCTGATTCCAAAACCAGAGAAATATCCAACTAAAGAAAGAGAACTACAGGCCAATCTCTCTCATGAATATAGATGCAGAAATACTCAATAATATACTAGCAAACATAATGCACCAAGTCATCAAGAAAATTATACATCAGGACCTAGTGAAATTCATCCCAAAAACGCAGGGATGGTTTAACATATGCAAATCCACAAATGCAATACAGCACATCAATTGAGCCAAGAACAAAAACCACATGATCATCTCCATAGATTCAAAAAAAGCTTTGACAAAGTCCAACACTCATTCATTATAAAAACCCTACAGAGAATCAGGAGAGATGGTCTATATCTCAACATGATAGAAGTCATCTACGAGAAAACAACAGCCAATATCATGCTAAATAGGCAAAAACTGAAGCCTTCACTCTATAATCAGGAACAAGACAAGGATGCCCACTGTATCCACTCCTATTCAATATAGTTCTAGAAACATTAGTGAGAGTAATTAGACAAGAGAGAGAAATAAAAGGAACAAGGATTGGAAAACAAGAAGTGAAACTATCATTATTTGCACATGATATGATACTCTACTGAAGAACCCAAAAACTCCATCAAAAGTCTTGTAGATTTAATTACCAAATTCAGTAGCACATCAGGATACTAAGTCAACACCCAAAAATCAGTAGTATTTTTGCACACAAATAATGAATGAAATTCGGGAGACCAAACATTTCACAATAACGTCAAAAAAATGAAGTACTCAAAATCAATCTCACAATGGAAGTAAAAGATTTACACTGAAAATTATGGTACTCTGAGAAAAGAGATTGAAGAGAATTTGAGAAAATGTAAAATTGTTTCATATTCCTGGATAGAAAGAACCAGCACGGTGAAAATGACCATACTCCTAAAGTTGCTACACAGCTTCAATGCAATCCCAGTTAAAATGCTATTAGTATATCTCACAGAGCTAGAGAAAGCTTTCATCAAATTCATTTGGAACCAGAAGAGACCTTCAGTATCAAAAGCTGTCTTGGGAAACAAAGGAAAGACAGGAGGTATCACAATCCCAGACCTGAAATTATGCCATAAAGCTACTGTGATAAAATTAGCATGATACTGGCAAAATAAAACAGACCTGAGAATCAGCGGAACACATCAAAAGTTTATAGGCCCAACTGTAGACGTACTCAGCCACCTTATCTTTGATAAAGAGCCAAAGATATTCACTGGAAGAAAGACAGACTCTTTAATAAATGGTACTATAAAAATTGACTTTCCACATGCCAAAATATTAAAGCAGAAATACTAAATCTTCTGGATGAAAATGTAGGTAGAAATCTTAAAGACATAGGGGTAGGTAGAGAGTTCACGAACAAAAACCAAACTGCATGGGAAATACTTTAACGAATCAACAACTGGGATCTCATTTTTTTTTTTTAAACTTTCTGAGCTTCAAAGCAAACCTACAATAGAGTAAAGAGGTCTGGGGAGATAGCTCCATGCACAAGTGCCTGCCTGGCAAGTTCAAGGTCATGAATTCAATCCCTGGTGCTGAAAAAAAAAAAAAAAAAAAAAAAAAAAAAAAAAAAAAAAAAAAAAAAAAAAAAAATCCAGACAATAGAGTAAAAAGAAAACCCACAAACTGGGAAGAAAAAAAAAAAAAGTATAGCCAACTGTCCCTCAGATAAAGGTCTTTTTTTTTTTTTTTTTTAGATTTTTTAGATAAAGGTCTTCTATCTAGAACATATAAAGCATTTTTAAAAATCAGGCCCCCAAAATTCAAAGACCCATCCAAAAAAGGCCATCCAAGATGAATATACACTTCTCAGAGGAAGAAATACAAATGGTAAGTAAATATAAGAAAAATTTTTTAGCATCATTGGAAATTTGAGAAATATAAGTTAAAGCAACACTGAGATTTCATCTCACCCCAGAAAGAATGGCTAACATCAAGAAGTCAGCCAATAACAAATGCTGGAGAGGCTGTGGAGAAAAAGGGACACTTCTGCACTGTTGGTGGGAGTGCAGACTGGTACAACCACTGTAGAAATTAGTGTGGAGGTCCCTTAAAAAGCTAAGATGCTCTCGACTTTAACGCCATCTTCTTAGCAGAAACCTCTGCGCCATGAGAGCCAAGTGGAGGAAGAAGTGAATGCGCAGACTGAAGTGTAAAAGAAGAAAGATGAGACAGAGGTCCAAGTAAAATAGTTAGTACACCCATGGAGGCCGAAGGAACAGAAATAAAGAATGCTGGAGGCTGACATGGCTGGAACAGGTTTTGGACTGTGTGCTGTCTAGAACGTCTCAATGGATTAGAACTGCATTGCCATCTGATCGCCAAGACCACCTCAAAGAGAGATCTACTGGATTCAAACTAAGCAGTACCCGGTTTTTTGCCCTGGATCTCTGGCATTCTGGGCTACTTCTGTTCTCACTTTTGGCTGAGTGTAAAGCATGTACAATAAATCATCTCTTCTGTGTTAGCTGAAGAATCAAAAAAAAAAAAAAAAAAAAAAAAAAAAAAAAGAAATTCCACTCAAGCTAGCTATTCCCCTCCTTCATATTTTTTTCAAAGGAACTGTATATCTCATTCCACAGTAATACATATGCACCCATGTTTATAGCAACACAATTTGTCATAACTAAATCCAGGAAATAACTCAGACATCCATCAACTGAAAAATGGCTAAAGAAGATGTAGGTTTTTTACATAACGGAGTATTATTCAACTATGAAACAGGACAAATTTGAGACTTTTGTCGGTAAATGAATGCAACTAGAGAACAACATCCTCTTACTTGAAATAAATCAGACCCGCGTGTGCAAACATCATATTGTCTCCTTAGGGTGACAATCTGAAAGGGAAAAATGATTTTTTTGGTTTTTTTTCAGAAAGTGGAAACTTAAGGATACAATAGATACTGGGGAAAGGTAATGAACTTACTCAGAAGGAGTTACTGATTTGAGGGTAACAACAGCAAAGAGAATGGGGGAAAGAGATATCTCTATGTATATAAGTAGAATGGTTTGGACTACTGTGCTGTAGACTTCTGGGAGTCTATGGAAAGGAGCAGATAATGTTAATTTGTTTTCTCTCCTCTTCTGAGATGTTTCTCCTTTTTCTTCTCTTAAATTTATATATATTTTATATACTTATGTATTTTTTCTTTGAATTTCTCATACATATATCTGGTAACATGAATAACTGGTTGAAAGACAAAACTATGCATTACAGCAAAAACTGTGAATTTCATATTGCTTTGTTAAGTGATATTCCATTATCACTTACAATTTTTCTGTTTAATACTATCTTCTATCCCTTTAAAAAATTAAAATACAGGGGGCTGTGGAGATGGCTCCATGTCACAAGTGCCTGCCTGGCAAGTGCAAGGTTGTGAGTTCAAACCCCGGTACCACAAAAAAATAAATAAATAAATAAAATAAAAATAAAATACCAGAATACATGTTGCGTTCTATGAATATAACTATATAAAATATAATGATACATATTATGAATTGAAATAAGGATAGTTAAGGATAGGGCCAGCCTGATAGCTCAGCAAACTAAAGCATCTGCTTAGGCAGAGTGCAGCAGCCAGGGTTTGATCCCTGGCCTGCCATGCCAGTCCCGCCCCTGCAGCCCATTGAGATGGTGGTTGAAACTGGGTATGGTGGTATGCACCTGTAATTCCAGTGCTTAAGAGGAAAACAGGAGCATCACTAGGAGTCAACTTGATCTGTGTAATGAGACACTATAGACCTTGTATTAAATACACTAGAAAGAAAGAGAGAGAGAGAACTGTAAGAATTTTCTTACTTTGTTTGACTAAAACTGGGCCTAAATTTATTCAGTCTGTAAGCATGAATGAAAAGGAATATGATTTTTCCTTATATTTCTTGAACGTTAGCCCTTGAAAGTGTTATGGCTTATATCCAGATGTCCTCCCAGAGCCTTGGGCCCTTATAGATGAGGCTTCTCAGAACCAGCTGGAACCAGGATATGTGATAATTGAGCTAAGGGTGTGTGGGACTCAGTTAGTCCATTGACTGGTCTAGTATAGGTCTGGGTGTGCACAATGCAAAGGCCCACCTTGGGTGCAGGTGCATCACTGAGTCTTGCAACCCGGGTGAGATAAAGGGGAAAGTGAAGCTTTTGGCCTGTGGCAGCTGCCTCCTGCCTACTCTGCCAGGCGGTGTTTCTCCTCTGTGATGGCCCCTTGTCATGCCACCCTGCCTTGGAACCAGCTAACCAGGGACTAGAACATCTACATACCGAGAGTGGAAATAAATCTTTCCTCTTTTAACTTGAGGGTGGTGAATATTTTGTCCCAGTAATAAGAAAAATAACTTAGGAACGTAGTCTTTTGTTTTCACTCCCACAGTGGTTTGTTTATTCATTTGTTTGTCTTCAGGGCTAGCAATCCTCAGCATGCCATCAGGGCTAGGAAAGAACTCTACACTTTCTTGCCCTTGGGAAGTTAGTCTCACTATTTACACTAAGTCCAAGTATGACCATCATAGAGTGTATTTTCCCAACAGTGTGCACCATTTGCAATTTTCAAATATTCTATTCTGTCTACCCATACCACTGTGAACTCACCCGTCTCATGAAATATTCTATCCTCGTAAGGTCTGTAAAGTACTGCTAATTTTAATGAGAAATTCTAGTTAAGGCATTGAGCTGTTCAAGCACAATAATCTCCTTTCCTTTCCAGTTGTTCTCTGTTTTGGAACTAGTCCCATGAGTTGAATCCAACGAGCCCATTATTCTTCATGCTTCAGAAAAGACCAGTTCTGTGAATTCAGGGGTTTTACAGTTACTTACACAAATTTTCCTACTTCTGTGAGTTAGCAAAGTTTGAACTTCACTTGTGAGGACTAATGACCATTGTTGGGGATACAGTGCCTCAGAACACACGAGCCACACCTGGCTAGCAGGGACACAGGGAGGGACCTGAACTCAGGACCAACTCTGGAGTTTCAACATCTCCTGCTCCTCATCTCAGAAACACTCCAGTTCTGGAAAAGTTTAGCAAAAAATTTTCAAATGAATGTAAGTATGAAGATGGCAGTCTGGATATATTTAAAAGAAGATTTATTCCCCAATTATTTTTCAGATTCTTAAATTGTTTCTTGTTTTCTAAAAGTTAGAAACTTTGGGGCCAGGGAGGTAGCTCAGAGGCACAAGTGCCTTCCTGGCAAGTGCAAAGTCCTGAGTTTGATCCTCAGTTTCATAAAATAAAATAAAAGTTATAAACTTTTTTCCTCATAAGTATTTCTTACGTACAGATTTGAGGCCTGGGGATTCAGCTCAATGTAAAGCATTTACCTAGCAGCCACAGGATCTGGGTCTGACACTGCATGAAAGAAAAAGAGGAGAGAAAGAAAGAAAGAAAGAGAGAGGAGAGGGAGGAGGGAGAGAAAAAGGAAAAATGAGAAAATGGAAGAAAGAAGGAAAGGGGAGGAAGGAAGGAAGGAAGGAAGAAAGAAAGAAAGAAAGGAAAAAAGAGGAGAAAAAAGGAATAATGGGAAGAAGGAAGGAAGGGACTGAAGAAAGGGAGGAAAAGGGGAACAAAAAGAGGAGAGGAGAGGAAAGGGGGAGGGGAGGGGAGGGGGAGGAGAGGGGAGGGGAGGGGTTGTGAGGGGAGGGGAGACAAAGCTCTTATCGGTCAGTTCTATCTGAGATTCCCCATTGTGCAGCCCTGGGCAACCACTAATTTATTTCTTATCTTTACAGATTTCCCATTTCATAAACACAAATTCACACGGCATGTATTTTTCTGTCACCAGCTTCTTCCCCTCTGTACATTTCAACACACATTCAAGATCTAGCATGAATCAGTGCATGCTGCATTTTTGCTAGCTCCAGCAACCCTCCTCAAAAGACAATATAGAAGAGGACCATTTTGCCTATGGAAGGTCAACAACTGTTGGTTACTGGCAGAACCAGATCCAATCTGATTTTGAAGATTCTCTTTCATACCTTTAACATTTCCTTCCTACCATCAGAGTTTCTCATTCTTAGAGACAAAGTATCAAAACCATCCTCCAGGTGCCAGGATTGAGGTAATTGATGAAGAAGTTACTAGGAGACAGGAAAAATAAAGAAATAATATACCAAGTACAGGATCTGGTGTAGCCTGAAACAGATGAGTGCCTTCCACCCTCTCAGGGCTTCTGGACAACGACTGCTCTTCTCTTTTCTTCTGTAATTCTACTCGGTATTACTGGGCAACCGATTTTTCCTTCAGAAATTCTAGGAAGGATCAATATCACATAGGATTCCCCCGCATCCGACCTTGGTTTTGCTTCTGCTGACCCTGCCCTTTTCCCTCCCGTCCCTGGTGTCCCCATACCCCAGGCCAGACTCTCCGCTAGACCTCACCCTTTCTCAACAGATGTGCTTACCCCTTCCATTCCATGCTACTTTCCGGATATGGTAATCAGGCCCATGGTGCTGCTTTTGACCCCAATAGTGCATACCACTCATTATCTTTTCACAGCAAACCAGTGTCACTGCTGTAAGATTTTCCTGTTAGATTATGGAGGAAACGACTTTAAAATCCTAGCAAACAGTTCAGCCAAATAATCTTTTTTTCTCCTTTCCAATTATTTCCTTCTAGTAGCTTGCTTTTTGCAGAATTCAAGAACTTCACTATCTTCCTTTAGATGGGAGAAGTCATGTGACTCATCCTGAGAAGGCTTTACCTCATCAGGGAGCTGAAAGGTTAGTTCAGTGCCACCACCCCCCACCGCCTCGCGTGACAGGATGCTTTGTGCACGCCTGACAGAATCCAGGACACCATCCCTTACCCTCAACTTGTAAAATATGTATTTCATACTAGATGTAGCTTTCAGCTTAAGCCTTCGTCACAGCTGTGGCTGGCATCAAGAGCTGCCCCAGAGAGCCTCACTCTCACACATCTCTCCCCCACAGAGAAGAGGGCCTGCTCTCACCCCATAGCACATGCTCAGCTGGCTGAGTGGATTCTCCTCACATGGAATGAAAAGAAAGGAATAAAGAACAAGAAAGGAAGGAAGGAAGGACACCCACTGATCACTGTCATTCACAAACCCTCCCAGAAAGGCCAACTTAAATGAAGCACTTATCAAATGGGAGCCAGCTTTGGCTAATGTGTTCCCACAACTTTCCTAAGGAACTTTATTTTTAGAACCCAAGCCGGATCAAACACCCAAAATGTCTCACATGGGGGGAACAATCTTGGCTGGCAGAGTCTATGGGGAGAGGAAATAGTGGTAAATAGCACCCATCCTGTGTGAGTTTGGGCTGAAGGAAGGCTCACTCCTTTTGTGCTGCAAGATCAAATTCCATAATCTCTACTGCTGGGCACCAGGAAAGCCACAAGGTCCTTCAGAAAAACACCAGCATCTTGATCTCCTGTTACCCCCGCCCTTGTGTTCCTGCGCCTCTTGCCCAGATTCCCATCCAGTTAAAAATTAAAAAAAGAGGGGCCCAGCAGGATGGCTCAGTGGTCTAAAGCCCTGTTTGGGAAAGTTTGGGCGGCTTCAGGGACTGTGGTTTGATCCCCGGCACCACATGCTGCGCCAGCCCTGCCCTCAGGGCGTGCTGAGCCGGCCATAAAAATGAGTGAATAAACAAAGGTTCTGAAACAAGAAAAAAATTAAATTAAATTCTAAAAAAAAAAAAAAAGGAAGATGCTAGCATCTTACCAGAGTTGATCATGTTCTTTGTCAACTGCACAATATACTGGGCTTAATGCTCCCTACATGTGCAAAATCTTTGTTAAAATCTTAAAAATAAGGCCAGCAGGATGGCTCAGTGGTCTAAAGCGCCTGCTTAGGAAAGCTTAGGCGAAGGCAGAGATCGCGGTTCAATCCCCAGCACCACATACTGTGCCAGCACCTCCCCCAGAGCAGGCTGAGCTGGCCATAACATAAAAAATAAAATAATTTTTTAAAAAAGCTTTATTAAAAAAATCATTATAGGCAGAACACACCTATGTAGTATATAGCACTAATAAACTGTTACTAAAGTTAAAAGCACTCTGCACTTGTTTGAAAGTCCATGAGATTCTAAAGTATCTCAAAATTAAAAATTAATAAAAATTGTATTAAACATCAAGATTTAAAAGATTTGTGGGGCTCGGCAGGATGGCACAGTGGTCTAAAGCACCTGTAGGTGACTGCAGGGACCAAGGTTCGGTCCCCAGAGGCGCCAGCCCTGCCCTCAGGGCAGGCTGAGCCGGCGATAAAAATAAAATGGATGAATAAACAAACAAAAGTTCTGAAATAAGAAAAAAAAATAATAAAATAAAGTTTAAAAAAAAAAAGAGAGAGAGATTTGTGACCTCATAAATAAACAGTGAATGATCATAGTGACAATTCCTGGAAAAAATAATGACTCACCCTTACTTCATCCAATGTCTTGTCATGGCTCACTGAGATTATATACTTTCAGCTGTGCATCATGGGGCTGAGGAGGTAGCTCAGTGGAATAAGCACTTGCCTGGCAAACACAAGGGCCTGAGTCCAATCCCTAGTCCAAAAAAAAAAAAAAAGAACTGTGCATCATTTATTGGGCAGGGCTTGGGATGGACTAGAGCTTTGACACAGAGTGATTGGGGGCAACTTCCCCCTAAAATACCTCTTTTCCACAGTACACATATACCATGTGCATACAATTACATATTTGTATGCTTGTATATGTACACACATGTGGAGGACCGCCTAAGCAGCTCTCCTTGAAAGAAAAGCGACTGTCTCCATTTTAACTGAGCCTGACCCTATTCCTTTGTATTGAAATGTACAGAGCTTGCTAGGACTTTTCATTATCCTTTCAATTGGCCTTAAGCAGTGTGTATTGGTCTAGCCGAGGTGCTGGTGGTAATTTTTTTTTTTTTTTTTTTTTTGTCTTTTTAAGACAGGGTCTCGCTATACAGTTGAGGCTGGCCTTGAGCTCACTTTTGTAGCCTAGGCTGGTCTCGAACTTGCACCAATCTGCCTGCCTCAGCCTCCCGAGTGCTGGGATTAAAGGCGTGCGCCACCACGCCCGGCTCTGGTGGTAATTTTTGAAGATGCCACGCGTGTTTCCCTGAAAACAGGACAAAGAGCCAATGCTCCACAGCGTCAGCTGGGATCAAGCCTCGAGATAGAGACTATGACTTCCTGGGGCTTGAAAGATTACACATCAGAGCTTAAGTGCTAGACCCTCAAAATATTGGATACTATCTCAATAGCATAATGCAAATTAATTCCTTTGCATATCTCTAAATATGGCGGAGGTGAATGCAGGCCTCCTACCTAGCCCAGCTCACAGTGCTCACCTTCTTTCCACAATTCCCTTCATTGCTGACCTTCTTCCCACAATTCCCTTTCGCAAGCCACTCCGCCTTCTCCAATTAATAAAACCCGAGTTCTGTCCTGGGTCGCTCTCTGGGTTCCAGAAAGCCGTCTTCATGGCTGGAGTTAGGGTCCCTTGGCTCCCCAGTAATTATATACATATATATATATATATATATATATATGTCTTAGTGTCTTCGTTATCGCTGTGGGTTGCACTAGGAGTGGTAGATTGGAATTAACTTGGTGGAATTCCAGTAACGTGGTTTTAGGATTGTTAAGTTTAGACTTCTTAGGCTGAGATGAGAACCAGGAAGGGACTCCAACACTTATCTATCTATCTATCTATCTATCTATCTATCTATCTACCTATCTATCTATCTATCTACCTATCTATCTATCTACATATATCCCTGTTCTGTCCATTACTAAAATGACCCAACTAGGGGCCCGGCAGGATGGCTCAGTGGTCTAAAGCACCTGCTTAGGAAAGCTTAGGCGGCTGCAGGGACCACGGTTCCATCCCCAGCACCACATGCTGCGCCAGCCCTGCCCTCGGGGCAGGCTGAGCCGGCCATAAAAACTAATAAATAAACAAATGAAGGTTCTGAAACAAGAAAATAAATAAAATAAAATAAAATGACCCAGCTACTTTCTCAGCTTAGTAATTCCCATATTCTGTGTTGGGCCAGTCAGTGTCCAACTTGACTCTGAGGGAACAGAGCACAGCAAAGCATCTAAAAATACACTCAGTGCAAGCAGCATCTTCTGAGTGTCTTAGAATAAATAATTGCTGGTTACAGTGTTTGAGCATTCATGTGAATGCCTGAAGAATCTGCATTTACACAGCTGATTTTCCTCCATGCTGAGAGTTATAAACTTTTGACTTCTCCTTTGTTGAGTTTTGACAGAAGAGAGGCCAGAGGTTAATGGATTTGGGAATCCCAGGCTCAGTACCATAATAACTGTACATTCCATTATCACTTGAGCTTCTACACATTATCACACTAAGTAAACAAGGTAACACCCAGCTCATCTACAGCTCAACTACATAGTAAATGCCTATGGGGGATTTGAGAGAGCAGGAAAAGGGCCTCATAATGGTGTAGAAACTACAGGTATTAGAAAAGCATTACTTGAGTCAGACAGAGGGGGACAAAAAAATAGGCAGATGAAACAGAGCTGCAGAATCAAGTAGCCTGTCTGACCTATCCACAAAGCAAGCAGTGTACATGTTGTCAAGTACATTGAAGGGAAGCAAAGCTTTCCCAAGGATTTGAATAATGAAATCTGTACACTTCCAGACTTTGCTTTAAAGAACAGCATATACCAGGAGTTAGGATAACAGCCTTGAAGGAAGGAAAGGACTCTGTGCTACAAAAAAGAACCAGTCACATGGGAAAATGCCCAGAGGAAAGGTGCTCAGGACCCCAGGACAAGGGCTGGGCCCTTAGTTGACGGTTACAACCTTACAGTTGATTCCCAATTGCAAAGATTCGGAAGGCAGTACCAATATACAGAGTTATTCGCATCATAGCCTTAAGAAGCTATATACTGTCTTGCTGATGCCAAGCTTGCCTTACAAACCCCAAGCTAACAAACCTCTATAATTCTGGCTTGTTTCTCTGTGGACTCCATGCAACATTTGTATTAAGTATGTGGGATGGCCAAAAGATGTAGTGAATTTTTAAATTTGAAAGGCTTAGTACAGTAAATGATGTTTCAAGAATGATGGGATGTGTTTGAAGCAAGGGGAAGTGTTTTATGGGAGAATAATGGCAATGTATCTTTTACTATAATCAATTTTCCAACATTCATCATATCTTAGGATCACTTCTCACTGAGGAAACCTTTACAACAATTTCTCTCAAACAAAACCATTATGGTGCATCTGCATCAAATGTTATTCATTGGTTGGGCACCATGAAGCTTCTAGCTCTTTCCCACAGTGAAATAGTTAAGAGGGGCCAGCCAAATAGCTCAGCATATTAAAGCCCCTAGAAGCAGGCACTGGGGCTGGGGGTTCAATCCCTGGGCCTGCCATGCTGTCCCAGCCCCCAGGGCACACTGAGATGGCAATTGAAATTGCTCATGGTGACATGTGCCTATATTCCTAGCTCCTGGGAGGCTATAAACAGGTGGATCACTACAAGTGTGATCTAGTAGTGAGATCCTGAATACCATGTAGACCCTTCCCTAAGATGCAAAAAAAAAAATCTATGAAAGCTGAACATTTTGAATGAATCTTGGACATTTAGGCAACAACAATAGCACAAAGTACAGACCCTCCCCAGAAGACTTGCAGAACTGCTTCAAGAAATGACAAGAACAGTATTATAAGTTTGTACCAAACAAGATGGAGTACATTTGAGAGGAGTTAAAGCAATATATTTTTAAAAGTGGTTAGACATTCACCTTACATTTCGATCATATTTTGTACTTTACTCTGTCCAAAGGAATCATTTTTGGTCTGTTATAAATACCAATACTAACTTCTCTACTTGTGCCAAGTCTGGAGACCAGGCTTCTAACTCACAGAAATTGCAAGTGAGATACACAGAAGCTCACATGAGCAAGAAGTGACAGGTAATAACAAAAAGAGGAAAGTAAGCAGAGTCTGATATTCCAACTCAAGGGCCAGAGAGCTCAGTGGGCCTCAGCCCCCACCATAGACCTTGATGCATGAGGTGACAGATGATGGATGCCGACGTCTACAAAGGAAGGGCAACTGGCAGCAGTACCTTTGATTTTTAAAAAATTGAGAAGTGAGTAAAAACATGGTGAATGAATTGGACTTGATACTTGAGATTAAAGAAAAGTAATCTGTGCCTTCTAGAAACCTTCCGACCTAGAGCAAGTTGGGAAGGGAAGTGGATAATTGAAGTTGCTCCCCTCCTGCCCAAAGTCATGTCCATCCACGATTTTGTTATGATCTTTGACAGTAGAGTTGTGCAGATATAGTGGGGCCTATGCTGAATTGAGTGGGCCCTGACCCAGTGATCAGTGTGACTATAACAAAAGGAAATGTGGAGGGGAAGAGGCTCCTGTGAAGGTGATGCTAAGATCGCAGTCATTCTACCAACCACCACGGAGCACCAAGTGTTGCCAGAAACTCATAGGAGCTGGAAGGCACTACCCAAAGAAGCTTCCAAGGGAGCAGAGCCCCATAGACACCTTGACTTTAGGCTTTCAGCCTCCAGAATTGCTAAAGAATGATTTCCTTTGGTTCATTCCACCCAGTCCATGCCACTTGATTTTTGACAGTATATACTTAGAAACTACTTCAAGTTCCTATTCTGCCCAGTCATCAATTAATTCAGAAAGCTCCTTCTGGACAGATTTTGTCTGGTGAGTGACTGACATTCGCCAGACACCATTCCAAGCATTTTTCAGCTTCATCCTTAAAGAACCCTCTGAAACGGATATCATCATCAGATGGGAATGTATTTATGCATTTTGAAGCTTTGTTGGTACAGTTAAGAAAAGGCAGGGAAAAACTCCAAGACCTTGCTCCACTTTGCTCAGCTGGAAAGTGCTAGGCTTAGCGATGAGACCACAGCAGACGGGCTCCAGTATCATGCTCTACTGCCCACGTGACACACCCAGGAGCCTAAGTCACCCGAGCGAGTTGTTTTCATAGAGCAAATGATCCTGATAATTCACTTAGCTCTTGTGGATAATACAGGGCAAAAGTTGCTGCAATAAAAAAGAGTGGATTTACCAGCTCGTTAGTCATTCTCTACCTCTTAGGCCCCACTCTGAGAAGCTGATGCCCATCACTCACTCGCTGACCTTGCCACAGCTCCGATCCACTGAGGCTTTGAGTTATTCTTACACTCTACAGTGTTCTTTCTGGCCTTGATGTTTTAAAACTTGCATCTTTTCTTACAAGTCACAGCAATGCACACAGGATGTAGTTAAAAACATGCGCATCTATCTGCAAATGTTCAAAATCAAGGAAGAAAGATTGATAGAATTTCAAGGCTACCTGGCCAAGTTCACCATTCAGATGAAAACTTTTAACAGTAAAGAAAAAGAGCTAACAGAGGGGCCCAGCAGGATGGCTCAGTGGTCTAAAGCACCTGCTTGGGAAAGCTTAGGCGGCTTCAGGGACTGTGGTTCGATCTCTGGCACCACATGCTGCACCAGCCCTGCCCTCGGGGCAGGCTGAGCTGACCATAAAAATGAGTGAATAAACAAATAAAGTCTCTGAAACAAGAAAAAAATAAATAAAATAAAATAAAAAATTCTAAAAAAAGAAAAGAGCTAACAGACAAACAAGCAACAAGAATTTAGAAGATTTTGGGGTCGGCGAGATAGTTCAGTAGTCTAAAGCACCTGCTTAGGCAAGCTTAGGCAGGCACAGAGGACCACAGTTTGATCCCCAGCACTACATGCCATGCCATCCCCATCCTCAGGGTGGTCTGAGTGGGCAAAAAAAAAGAACAAATGTTCCATAATTGCAGTGAGTTACCAATGAAACTGGCAATGTTGGAAGCTGTTGACTTAAGCCTCTTACACATCATCATACTAATTTAGTTCTGTGTTTTATGCCTCATAATTAAGCTTTTCCACTGGGTGATCAAGGGCAAGTTAAGCAAGACCTGTAAAACAAAACATTCATCTTTTGTATCTTCCAAGGTCAAATTCCCTCAGGATTAACTTCGGAACCATGTACAGTGCTTTGTAGAACTGTTGTCAGTGTCACTCATTGGGATGAGTCACAGCCATTACTTGACCAGATTGCTTTCTGTGAAAGCCTGAGAGAATGTTTTTCTCTGGGTGACCCTCCTTAGATACAATATAGTTCATTTATTCCTTTCCTTTGAGGTCCCATAATCTCCTTGACCAGAAAATTTGGGATACCACTGAGTTATGGGATGTTGCAACACAGGTTCTCTTATATCCTGAGTCCTTACTGACCTTGATGGGCTAGGGCCAAAATATTTGCTATCCTTATAGCTCTCCTTTTTCTCCAATTTTTGGTCTGTTAACTTACATTCTCAACCCTCCAGCAGAGAAGCTTCATGATACTATGACTCTATAACATACGTAATTGAGCTTAACATCACTAGCTTTCTGAATATCAAACACCTTTGACTTAGCTTGGAATTGATATTTTCTGACAATCATTGATATTATAATAACTCTCTGTAGAATATGATAAAAGCAGCTACACATTTTTATGCAGACATTTAGAAATCCAAGGATGTACAAAATTGTAGCCTGTTACGCCTATGGCATTTTGCCCAGCATCTTACTCTCAATTAACACTCTTTGTGCTCTGTATTCCTATTGTAAGGACAATATGCAATGTGTCAATTATTGCGAATGTACTACTAACGTGTTGTGAAACTATCATATTGATATTTCTTATTAAAAGTAATTTTTAAAAAAAGGTGAGAAAAACAAAAGATTTTAAAATACTTGGAAATTATATTAATTTCTAAGACTAAGCTATACTAAAACTTACTATACTATAATTAAATATCAAGTAATACTGGAAGGTGATTACCATACACATCAGATCCTCAGACAGGAAAGGGTTTGAGATCAGGGTGTATACATAGAGGGTATACCTGCAAAGCTGTATGTAGTTCTTTCTACAGGGTAATGGTTAAAAAAAAAGTCATTCACCGTAAAAACAATACATTATAGTTAGTGTACATTCTATCTGATAATAAAATGATTTTTAAAAGAAAAAAAGAACAAAAGAACTTAGAAGATTTGTGCAAATGATCAATCAATAAAACGGAACTGATTGTTTGAGAGGATGACAACCACCAATGAAATACACATTCTTTTCATTTACATAGGAAACATTGACCATGATAGTCCATATTCTAGTTAACTCAATAAGACTTTATACTTTAAAAGAATTAAAGACATATAAAACATGTTGTTGGGGGCTGGCAAGATGGTTCAGCCATCTAAAGTGCCTGCTTAGGAAAGCTTAGGCAATCACAGGGACCACAGTTTAATCCCTGGCACCACATGCTGTGCCAGCCCCAGTCCCAGGGCAGGCTGAGCCAACCATAAAGAACCCCAAAATGTTGTTGTACCATAATTATACATCAAACTAGAAATCAGTATATATTGAAAAGACCTTATCTGAAATGCATGGGTCCAGAAGTTCAGAATTCTGATATTTTTAGATTTTGGAATATTTTCATATGCATAATAAGCTATTTTTGCAATAGGACCCAAATAAACATTAAGTTTGTTCAAAAGAATATGTTAACGTTACAATCTTCCATTGGGGCTTCATGCTGTTACTCAAAAATTTTCACTCAGAAATTTTTTTACTCAAAAATTTTCAGGTTTTAGAGCATTTTCAATTTTTTTTAAATTTTATTTACTTTTTTCTTGTTTCAGAACCTTTGTTTGTTTATCCACTCATTTTTATGGCCGGCTCAGCCTGCCCCAAGGGCAGCGCTGGCACAGCATGTGGTGCCGGGGATCGAACCGTGGTCCCTGAAGCTGCCCAAGCTTTCCAAAGCAGGTGCTTTAGACCACTGAGCCATCCCGCCAGGCCCTGGCATTTTCAATTTTGGATTTTAACATCAAGGGTGTTCCACTTATAGAAAGAAACCTGGAAAAATCTCTGATGATTCGAAACTAAATAATTCACTTAATCTCTATAATCACTAGGTGAGTTGAATATTATCTTCATTTTTCAGATGAAAAAGTATGGCAGAGAGGAATTGAGGAACATGTCCAAATTGGGTCTATGATACTATAATCAGAAAAATAAAAAATAAAATGAAATAATAGAGAAACTACAGTCAGAAATTGGTCTCAGGCAGTTTGATTCCAGAATGACATTTTACTGTCCATAGAGCATACTTTGAAGCCTAAATCACCCAAGCTAGTGTTGAGATAGATAAATGATGCAGGTAATGTACTCAGTTGGGATGATTCAAGATATTTTTATTGGTTATAAAATTTTAAGTTGACAGTCTCACCCCTCTCTAAGGACTTTAAAAAATTTTTCCATTGTTTTAATTTTTGTTCCATATCTTTTTTATTTTTTATTACTTTTAATAAGAAATAACATTATGGTAGTTTCAAAACATGTTAGTACATTTGCAATAATTGACACATTGCATATTGTTGTCCTCATAATAGTTATACACAGGGTGTAGACATCATAAAATTTGTGAATGGTAAGAAAGGAAAAGAAAGAAAAATTTCTTCGCTTTGAACTGTGAGGAAGTACCTGTATACAGAGTCCAATGTTCCTTATTTGCATTGGGTTACCAGTGAAACTGGCAATGTTGGAGGTTGTTGATTTAAGCCTCTTACATGTCATCATACTAATCTAGCTCTGTGTTTCATGCCTCATAATTAAGCTTTTCTGCTGGTGATCAAGGGCAGGTTAAAGCAACACCTGTATAACAGAACATTCATCTTTTGTATCTTCCAAGGTCAAATGCCCTCAGGATTAACTTTACAACCATGTACAGTGCTTTGTAGAACTATTGTCAGTGTCAGCCATCGGGATGAGTCACAGCCATTGCTTGGCCAGTTTGCTTTCTGTGAAAGCCTGAGAGAATATTTTTTTCTCTAGGCAACTCTCCTTAGACACATTATACTTCATTTATCCCTTTCCTCTGAGGTTGCACAATTTCCTTGACCAGAAAATTTGGGACACAACTGAGTTATGGGATGTTACAGCACAGGTTCTCTTTTGTCCTGAATCCTCACTAACCTTGAAGGGCTAGGGCCAAACTGTTGGCTATCTTCGTAGCCCTTCTTTTTCTCCAATTTTTGGTCTGTTAACTTACATTCTCAACCCTCCAGCAGAGAAGCTTTGTGAAACTATGACTCTATAATATAGGTAATTGATTTTAACATCACTGTCTTTCTGAATATCAAACATCTTAGAGTTAGCTTCAAATTGGTATTTTCCATCAATCATTGATATTGTAATAAATATAGAATACGATGAAATCAGTTACACATTTTTATGGAGACATTTAGAAACCCAAGGATATACAAAATTATAGCAGTACACATCTAAAAGACCAGAATGACAGGCATTCCAAGCAAAGTTTTAGCATTACACATTGCTATCATCAATGTCAAAAATCTTTTGAAGAATCTTAGGAGCAATATCTGATTCATCCTGTGTACATAAGTGCATGGTTTTGTTTCTGCTATGTTTCCTCTCATTTCTGCTTCCAGTTGCTTCGTTGTTTAATCCATAAATCTTTGCTTGCCATTCAGCTGTGTTATGCCCTTCCATTTTTATTTCTTCTTTAGAGTTCTTACACTAGGGAGACAATACTATATTTACACATGTAGGTGTGGTTTATTTCACTTATGAGTATATGGTTTTTTTAAACTTTTTTATTTTCTTGTTTCAGAACTTTTGTTTGCTTATTTATTTTTATGGCCAGCTCAGCCTGCCCTGAGGGCAGGGCTGGCACAGCAAGTGGTGCCGAGGATCAAACCACGGTCCCTGCAGCCGCCCAAGCTTTCCTAAGCAGGCACTTTAGACCACTGAGCCATCCTGCCTGGACCACTTATCAGTATATGTTCAATGTACATCCACTTTATCATTCTTTATAGCTGAGTAATATTCCATTGTATAAAAATACCACATCTTTTTCAAACATTCTTCAAAAGATGGGCATTTTGGTTGTTTCCAAGATTTGGCTATTACAAATTGGGCTGCTATAAACACAATAGCACAGATATCGCTATGGTAAGATGTCAGAGTACTATAGTTTTCATTGAAAAGGTCTTTTACTTCCTTAGTTAGGTTAAAGCCTAAGTATTTCATTTTCTTCGGTGCTATCATAAAAGGTACTGTCTCTCTAATTTCTCTCTCAGTGTGTTTTTTATCTGTGTAGAGGAATGCTATTGACTTCTGTGTGTTGACTTTGTAACCTGCTATGCTACTGAATTTGTGTATTAGTTCTAGTAGCTTTTGGTGGAGTTTTTTGGGTCTTCCAAGTAGATTATCATGTCATCTGCAAATAGTGATAGTTTTACTTCTTCTTTACCTATTCTTATTCCTTTTATTTCTCTTTCTTGCCTAATGACTGTAGCTAATGATTCCAGAACTATATTGAATAGGAGTGGTGATAGAGGACACCCTTGTTTTGTACCAGATTTGAGAGTAAAAGGCTTCAGTTTTTCCCCATTTAGAATTATGTTAGCTGTTGGGTTGCCATAGATGGCTTTTATCAGATTGAGGTAGAGGTCCTCTCTTCCAAGTTTCTGTAGAACTTTGAACATGAATGAGTATGGGACTTTGTCAAAGCCTTTTCTGCATCAATTGAGACAATCATGTGATTTTTGGATTTGGCTCTATTGATACAGTGTATCACCATTTATAGATTTGCATATATTGAACCATCCTTGCATACCTGGAATGAATCCTACCTGGTCATGGTGTATAATCTTCTTGATGATTTGTTGTATTCTAGTGGCAAGGATTTTATTGAAAATTTTTCCATCTATGTTTACGAGAGAAATTGGCCTGTAGTTCTCTTTTTTAGTTGTGTCTCTTTGTGGTTTTGGTATCAGTGTAATACTTGCTTCTAGGAATGATTTTGGGAGGATTGCTTCCTTTTGACTTTCATTGAAGAGTTTGAGGAGTATTGGACTTATGTCTTCTATAAATTTCTTGTAGAATTCTGTGGTGGATCCTTCAGGTCCTGGACTTTTCTTTGTCGGTAGGCTTTTTAATACATTATGTATTTCATTGACTATTATTGGGTTGTTGAGAGTTCTTCTATATTCTTTTTTTTTGTGTGTGAATTTTTTATTTTATTTATTTATTTTCTTTCTTGTTTCAGAACCTTTATTTGTTTATTCACTCATTTTTATGGCCGGCTCAGCTCGCCCTGAAGGCAGGGCTGGCGCAGCATGTAGTGCCAGGGATCGAACCGCAGTCCCTGAAGCCGCCCAAGTTTTCCCAAGCAGGTGCTTTAGATCACTGAGCCATCCCGCCGGGCCCTAGAACTTTTGTTTATTTATTTATTTTTATGGCCGGCTCAGCCTGCCTTGCGGGCAGGGCTGGCACAGCATGTGGGGCTGGGGATCGAACCGCAGTCCCTGCAGCCACCTAAGCTTTGCTAAGCAGGCGCTTTAGGCCACTGAGCCATCCTGCCAGGCCCCTCTTCTATATTCTTGATTCAGTTTTGGTAATTTATACTTTTCTAGGAATCTGTCCATTTCTTCCGTGTCTTCAATTCTATGAGAGTAAAGATTCTCAAAGTAGCTGTTTATGATCCTCTGAATCTCTGCTGAGTCTGTAGTAATTTCACCCTTTTCATTCTTTTTTTTTTTTTTTTTTTTTTTTTTTTTTTTTTTTTTTTTTTTTTTTT
>PVJA010000557.1:111136-165687 GCA_004027025.1 Myocastor coypus | reverse complement strand
ACCCAGGATATAAGAGAACCTGTGCTGTAATATCCTATAACTCAGAGGTGTCCCAAATTTCCTGGTCAAGGAGATTATGGGACCTCAGAGGAAAGGGATGAATGAACTGCAGTGCGCCTAAGGAGAGTCACCCAGAGAAAAACATTCTCTCAGGCTTTCACAGAAAGCAAAATAGCCAAGCAATGGCCGTGACTCGTCCCGAAGGCTGACACTAACAGCAGTTCTACAAAGTACATTCTATGGTCTCAAATTTAATCCTGAGGGGATTTGACCCTGGAAGATACAAAAAAAAAATGAATGTTTTGTTGTACAGGTCTTGCTTCGACTTGCCCTTGACCATCCAGCAAGAAAAAAAAAACAAATCCTTAATTACAATGCATGGAACGCAGAGCTAGATTGGTGAGATGAGCTTTAGGAGGCTTAGATTCAATAGCCTTCAACGTCACAAGCTTCACTGGTGGCACACTGCAATTGCAAAACCTTTGATTGTATATGTATCTGCTTCCTCTTAGTGCAAAAGAAGTATATTCTTTCCTGTTTTTTTTTCTTTCTTTCTTTTTTCTATGCAACATTAATAGGGAGGTGGGTCATGCCCACACACTGCACTCTGTAGAATGATTGTGAGGACAATATGCAATATGTCAACTTTCAAAGAAAAAAAGGGGGAAAAGAAAAAAAAAAGGTAATGTGGATTTAGAAAGGTTAATGTTTAGTTGTTTGATCAATCTTGTATACCTATATGTATTAATCTAAACTGATCCGATGATGAAAATATATAATATAACCATTGTTAAATTTAAACAATAAAAGAATTGAAAAAAAAAAAAGACAAAAAACTGACATTGAAAACTATTGAAAAATCTAACATTCTTGATTAAATTATAAAAAAGATGCTAAACTAAGAAGCACCTATCAGAAATTATTTTTTCAGAAGTATGTGCTATTTTTGCAAAAACAAAGAAAAATAGTATTTTGAAATTTCTAAGCATAAAATGCAGAGAAGTTTGGTAATCCTATGAGATAATGAAGATCCAGGTTGCTTTCTGACAAATACTCAAGGTTGTCTCCAAAGCTGCAGAAAATAACTGTAATGGATGACTCATGTTGTTTTTTTATTTCTTTTTGTTTTGGTTTTATTCTTGTAAGTACATTTTTTTTTCCTTTCAGAGCCTTGAGAAATGAGGGAAGTTTAAAGTTTAAGGAAAATTCTAGAAAATGTAAAATTCAGGGAACTTAGGTAAGAAGACATTAGTAAGACACTTTTGATAGGATTTGTGTTATGGAATAATGTATTTGGTATGGAATTTCCCACTACTGCAATTTTCTTTATCTATTTCCAAAGTAAGCTTACTTCAATAAAGTAACGTCTTTGTTTCACTAGAAGAATTAAAGGACAGCACAGGCTGTCCTCAAGGCTGGGTCAACGTACCTGTTGTACAGTCCTCTGAAAGTAGTTAGGTTGTCACTGTGGCCCAGGTGCCTTGGGAAGAGCAGAGAACCACTCTGAACCGCACGTCCGAATGCTATGAGAAACGACGATGACCAGGAGCAATTTGAAGAACGTGGAAGCATTCCTGGAGAATTTGTAGGTACTAAGGGTCTGGAGCTTAGTGAACTCATTCAGGAAATCCTGACTGGTCATTACATGGTTATAGACATAATTTTACTCTATCTAAAGGAAAATAACCTCAGCAATACTTGCATTATAGCCATGTACAGAAAATGGTAAAGCCAAAAGGGATAACTCTATTACAAATTTATTTTTTAAAAAGAATTTATATTCAGTAAAGTGAACTTCTTACTATTCATTCAAAAATAACAATCACATGAAATGGATTTTAGAGTCCTTTTGGTCTTAGTGTACCTAGCCCATTGCCTAGAATTTGGATGTGTGTTAAGATGTTTTCATTGTTGGAGTTTATTTGTAGGGGAAGGCAGTTAGCAGGAATCAAACTAAGGACCTTGTGCTTGCCAGACAGGCACATAAGCTGCTGAACTATCTTCGCTGAAGAAGCTTTACTTTCCATGTCTCAGGAAAAAGTAGATGAAGGAAAGATCTTAAAACAGGTGGAGAACAAAGTGTTAGCTCAGAAGTTTCTTAAACCTTGTATGTTCTTAAGAAAGCTTTCTCTATACAACAGACTAGATTCTGATGTTCTTAAAGTTTTTAATATTTTTAAAGAAAGTAAAAAATTATTTAAAAATTATAAATGTTTCATAATTTCACTAAAACAATATCAATTCAACAAAGGATCTTTTATTGAACCGTGTTGTCTTCAAATACAAAATCCACAGATGAATGCCATTCGTGTTGCTCTTCTAAATGTGTGCTGTTTCTCATGTCTTATTACTTCTTGTTATACTTTCTATACAATGAACTAAAACATAAAAAGGACAAGAAAAATTAAGGTATATTGAAAGCAAACAGTAACATTTAATTATTTGACAAAGCTTCCATAGCTATATCTGTTAGTCTGAACAACAGATTTGGTAATAAAATAACAACTATTGTTAATTTTTTATTCTTGTCTTGAAATTTTGTACCATGTATATTGTTATATATTATTTTTTGTCTTTGTTTTTGCTCTTTAAAAAAAAACAGTTGTTTTGCTTCCCAGATATACACATGCAAACTTGGTAATAAAGTTGTAAGAAATTAAAAAGGACAAGAAAAATGATTATTAGCTGCTCTTTTCAGTAGACCAGCAAAACAATTATCCAAGATATTGTGTATAACTCCGTAAATATATCTTTTTCCCTCCTTCTGTTTATTTTTGTTCCTTTCCTCATTTCAGTTTTTTTTTATTTATTATTGGAAAATATTTTTCCCATTCACAATATCTATTGTGCTTCTCAGCTTTGTTTACTCTTTTGGATTTTCACACTAGCAAGAAAATATAATGATTGCATATGCAGGTCTGATTTAGTTTACAAATGAGTATCATCACTAATTGTATCCACGTATTTATAAAAGCCTTGAGTTTTATCATTTTATAGCTGAGTAACACTCCATTGTGTAAAAATACAACATGTTTTTTCTATTCCTCAGTTAATGGGCGTTTGGGTTGTTTCCAAGAGTTAGCCATAACAAATTGGCTGCTGTAAACATGGGTACACACATTTCACTGTAGTATGATGTTTCAAATTATTCTGGAAAAATACTCAGGAGGGGAATAGTTCAGTTATAGAGTCTCTCTAATCCTGGTTACTGAGGAATCTCCACACTGATTTCAATAATGTTGTATCAGTCTACACTCCGACACAGTGTGGAAAAGATTCCTCTTCCCTCACATTGAACTAAGAGAAAGTAGCTGTCGATATTGTCCAAAACTCTGAAATACTAGTAGGTTATCAGCAGAACTGGGAATGTCAGAAGTTGTTTACTTGAGCCTTTTACAACTCAATATAATCATATGGCTTTACTTTTCATACTTCATGGTTACACTTTTCTATTGGATGGTTAAGATCAAGCTAAAACAAGACCTATACAACAACAACAAAAAATGTAACAGTTGTATCTGACAAAGTCAGTCATATCCCCTCAGGATTTACCCTGGAACCATGTAAAGCACCTCGCAGATCTTTTCTCAGTGTCAGCTATCTGGATGAGTCCTGGCCATTGCTTGACCAACTTGCTCTCTGAGAAAGCCGGACAGAATATTTTCTCTCTACATGGCTATCTTTATGCACACTATACATTGTCAATGCCTTTCATCTGTAGCGCCATAATCTCACTGAACAGAAAATTTGGGACACCACTGAATTATAAGATGTTACAGCACAGGTTCACTTATGTACTGACTTCAAATGGCTAGAGCCAAAATATTGGCTATCCTTGTAGCCCTTCTTTTTTCTCTAACTTTGGTTTGCAAACTTAAGTTGTTAGCCCTCCAGCAGAGAAGATTAGTGATATTATTACCCTATAACATAGGCAACTGAGCTTACCATCATGATCTTACTGAGTATCAAAAGCCTTAAATATAACATGGAACCAGTATTTTCCATCAATCATTCATTCATTCTAATAAATCCCTATAGAGTGTGATAAAAAGCAATTACACATTTTTACACAGAAGTTTAGAAATCGAACGATATACAAAATTGTAAATTGTATCAGGTCAATTCTGGCATTTTTTTCTTGTCTCTTATTCTCTTTTACTACCTCTTTTTTTAAAAAAAGAAACATTTACTTGAGAAAAAATATAGCAATAATTGATATGACATTAGAAGCAGTATGCATTGAGAAGATGAGAACCGATAGGTATTCCAAGCATGGTTGTAGTATTACACAATATTATCCTCAGTGTAGTTGTTTAGTTCACATATATCAGCATATATAGTTAGTCAGGGTGAGAATTCTACCAATTAACTGCTAGTTTCAAAATCCTGATGGAGATACTTAGGACCATTGTCTTAACTACCTTGTATATACAAATGTATGATTTTGCACCTGCCATTTCCTAACTTTTCTCATTGCTTTCTCTTCATCATTTAATCTTTAAGTTCTCACTTCCCATTTCACTGAATTATGACTTTCTATTTTTATTTATTCTTTGGAGTGCTTAAACTGGGGAAACTATACAATAATTACACATGTGAGTCTGGTTTATTACACTTTTGAGTATATCTTCAAATTGCATCCACTTGTATATGAAAGGTTTGAGTTTATTATTCTTCATAGCTGAGTAATGCTCCATTGTTTAAAAACACCACATTTTTTTCATCCATTCTTCAGATGAGGGACATTTTGGTTATTTCCAAGATTTGGCTATCACAAATTGTGCTACTATAAATGTAGGTGCACAAATATCACTATGATACTATGTTTTCAGTTCTTTTAGGAAAATTCCCAGAAAGGGCATAGCTGGATTGAATGGGATTTCTAGTTCTATATTTTTAAGAAAGCTCCACGCTGATTTCCATAATGGTTGCACCAGTCTACATTCCACCAACAGTGGAGAAGTGTTCCTTTTTCCCCCATAGACTCTCCAACATTTGTTATTGGTTGATTTTGTTATGATAGCCATTCTTTCTATGGTGAGATGGTATCTCAGTGTTATTTTTTAATTTGTGTGTCATAGATGGTTAGTTTTATGGAGTGTTTTTATGTATTTCTTAGATTCTAGTATTTCTTCCTCTGAGAAGTGTGTGTTCATCTCAGATGCAGATTTCTGGATAGGGTCTTTAAATTTCAGAGTCTTATTGTTTGTAGTTCTTTGTAAATTCTACAGAGAAGAGCTTTGTCTGAATGTTTCTTAGTAAAGATTTTTTTGAAATTTGTGGGTTGTTTTTTCACTCTTTTGATAACTTCTTTTGACATGCAAATACTTCTCAAGGAGAGGAGGTCCCAATTGTTAATTCTTTCAAGTATTTCCAATGCAGTTTGATTTTTTTTTTATAAAATGTTTGTCTACCCTGATGTCTTCAAGATTTCCTCTTACTTTCTCTTATAGGAGATTTAATATTTCTGTTTTAATGCTTCAGTCTTTAATCCATTTTGGTGTTAGCTTAGTGCATGGTGATAGACCAGAATCAAGTTGTAGTTTTCAGCATGTAGAGATCCAGTTTCTCCAGCACCATTTGTTAAAGAGGCTGTCTTTCTTCCAGTAAGCATGCCTGGCCCCTTTGTTGAAGATAAGTTGGCTGAGTGTGTTTGTATTTGCTTCTGTATCTTCTAATCTATTTCACTGATCCTCAGGTCTATTTGTTTTCCAATATCATACTGTCTTTAATCACAGTACCTTGGTGGTATATTTTCAAGCCAGGAATTGCAATGCGTCCTGCCTTATCTTTATTGCCCAGGATTGCCTTGGTATTCTAAGTATTTTCTGGTTTCAAATACATTTTAGGAATGATTTCTCTAGGTCTGTGAGGCATATTGCTGGTACTTTGATAGCAATTGCATTAAATCTGTATAACAATTTTGGGAGTATGGTCATCTTCACAATGTTGGTTTTTCCTATCCAGGAACATAGAATATCTTTCCATTTTCTGAAATCCTTTTTTTCAGAGAACTTAATTTTTGTTGAATAGATCTTTTGCTTCTTTGGTTTGATTAATTCCTAAGTATTTCATTTTTTAGATGCTATTGTATTTTCTCTTTCTTTCTTTCTTTCTTTCTTTCTGGCCTTCTGAGCCTGCCTAGTGGTGGGACCAGTGAAGCATATGTTGCCAAAAATTGAACCACAATCCCTGCAGCTACCTAAGTTTTCCTAAACAGGCACTTTAGACCACTGAACCATCTCATCAGCCCCTAGATGATATTGTAAAAAGTATTGTATCTCTAATTTCTCTCTATATATTTTTCTTATCTGTGTAGAGGAATGCTATTGACTTTTGGGTGTTGACTTTGTACCCTGCTATGCTACTGAATTTGTTTATGAATTCTAGTAATATCTTGATGGAGTATTTTTAATCTTTCAAGTCAAGCATCATGTCATCTGCAAATAAAGATAATTTAACTTCTTTACTTAGTCTTATTCCTTTTATTTCTCTCTCTTGCCTAATGGCTCTAGCTAATGATTTCAGAACTACATTGAATAGGAGTAGTGATAGAGGACATCCTTGTCTTGTACTAGATCAGAGAGTAAAAGATTTCAGTGTTTCCCCATTTGGAATTATGTTAGCTGTTGGGCTGTCATAGATGCCTTTTATAAAATTGAGGTAGAGGGCATATATTCCAGTTTTCTGCAGGACTTGAACATGAATGAGTGTTTGACTTTGTAAAAATCCTTTTGTGCATCAGTTGAGATGATCATGTAATTTTTGTCTTTGACAGTACTGGTATATTATATTACATTTATAGACTTGTGTAAGTTGAAACATGCTTGCATTTCATGGATAAGTCGTGCCTGGTCTTGGTGTGTAACCTTCTTAATGATTTGTTGTATTCTATTTGCTTGGATTTTATTGAGGCTTTTTGCACCTGTTTTCATGAGGAAGACTGGCCTATAGTCCTCCTTATTAGTTCTATCTTTCTCTGATTTTGATATCAGTACAATATTTGCCCCCAGTAAAGATTTTTCTGAGGATTGTTTCCTTTTCAATTTCACTGAAGAGTTTGAGGAGTGTTGGAGTTATATCTTCTGTAAATTTCTTGTAGAATTCACCTATGAATCAATCAAGGCCTGGACTTTCCTTTGTTGGTAGGGGGTTTTTTTTGTTACATTTTGAATTGTATTGCCTGTTATTGGGTTATTGAGCATTCTTAAATACTTTGATTCAGTTTTGATAACTTTTAGAAATCTATCCATATCTTCTGTATCTTCAATTTGAGTGTAAAGATTCTCAAAGTAGCTATAATGACCTTTTGAATCTCCACTGGGTCTGTGATAATTTCACCATTATCATTCCTTATTGCTTGAATTTGAGTTTTTTCTTTTCTCTTTTCAATGAGGTTAGCTAGGGGCTTATCAATTTTATTTAATCTTTCAATGGACCAGTCTGTTGATTCATTAATTGTATTGTTGTTTCATCTCGATTAAGCTAATTTCTGCTATAAGCTTTATGATTCCTTCCCATCTTTGGGCTTCAAACTTAGTTTGCTCTTCCTTTTGTAGACAATTGAGGTGCAGCACTGGGGTGTTTATTTGTTCCCATTCTGTTTTCCAATTGTGTGAGTTCACAGCTATGAATTTCCCTCTACAAACCGCTTTCATTGCTTCCCATAAATTTTGCTAAGTTGTGCTTCAATTTTCATTGAATTCTAGATATTGTTTAGTTTCTTGTTTAATTTCCTCCATAACCCGTTGGTTGCTGACAAAGGTGTTGCTTAATTTTCATATATGTGTAAGGTTTTTTTTGTGCTTCCTTTTGTCATTTATTTCTAATTTCATGGCACTGTGATTATATAATATGTATGGGATAATTTTTGTTTCCTTGAATATACTTAAGCATGACCTATGGACTAGTATGTGGTCTGTTTTAGAATTAAGTCCTTTGTTCAGCTGAAAAAATGTATATTCAGAAGTGATTGGTTGGAACATTCTGTATATGTCCAGTAAGTCTAGTTATTCCAAGCTCTGATTTAATTCTGCAACTTCTTTGCTAACTTTTTGCCTGTTTGACCTATCTTTTCAGATAAAAGTGTGTTAAGATATCCTATTAAGGTTGTGGTGTTGGGTATTAGATTTTTCATGCCTGCTAAGATTTGTCTTATATAGCTTAGTGCTCCCATGTTGGGTGCATACATATTTATGGGGATTAGCTCTTCCTCTTGAAGTTTCCCCTAACCAGTATGTAGTGACCTTCTTTATTTCATTTGATCATTCTTTGTTTGAAGTTGAGACTATCAACAAACAGGATTGCTACCCCTGCTTTTTTTCTGAGGTGCTGGGATAAGTAGTGTTGTCTTCCATCCTTTGACTTTCAGCCTATGAATTTCTTTATGAATTAAGTATGTTTCTTATAAACAGCTTATTTTTGGATTTTGCTTCCTAATCCATTGTGCCAGTGTATTTCTTTTAATTAATTAATTAATCTGACCCATGCTCTTCTTGGCTTCATTTCTCTTTGTAAAGAGAAATCTGCCATTATTCTGATGGATTTTCTTTCAATGTAACCTGTTTCATTTCTCTGGCTGTTTTCAGTATATTATCCTTTGCTAGATTTCCGGGATGTTAACTATTATATGTCTGGGTGTGTTTTTAGTTGGGTTGAGGTTATTTGGAGTTATGTACGCTTCAGTTACTGAATGCCAAAATTTTCCCCCATATTTGGGAAATTTTCTGCTCTTACTTCTACCCATATCCTCTTAATATCATTTATATAGACTCCTTCTTTCCATTGATGCCTAATACTCTCACATTGTTCATCTTTGCATCATTGTGCAGATGTTGAATTATTTTTTCCTGCATCCTAGTTGTTTTTAAGAGATCCTTTGTCACTTTTTCACTAGCTGTAATGGTGTCTTCAAGATCTGAAACTCTAGCTTCACTTTCATTCGGAAGATTTTGTCAGTTTCTCATTGACATTTTAAGTTCCCCTGTATCTCTTTGAGTTTGCTTCATGTGATCTATTTCTTTCCCATATTGCTCATTCAAAGATTCCATCATTTTTGTATAATCCTATAAATTTTATCCATGTCTGCATTAGAAGCAGTTATTAATTCTTCCATCATTGTAGTTAGCCTTTCATTTTTTACTTCAGAGATTATTTCTGATCTGATTTCCTCTCTACCTTTTGGCAATTGTCCCATTGCTTCAGACACTGTTAGTTCAGAGATTTTTTTTTTACTTCAGTGGTTTTTCTGATCTGATTTCCTTTATAATTTCTGCAGTTGTTTCTTTGCTTCAAATGCTGTTAATTCAGAGATTTCTTTTTTTACTTCAGAGGTTATTTCTGATCTGATTTCCTCTATGCCTTTCTCCATTCATTTCTTTACTCTCTGATCTCCTTTGCTTGATGTACCTGGGGTCTTCCAGACAGACTAGTTCACCCAATAACCTGTTGCCTCCTCTATAGATCAAAAGAAAAAGAGAGAAGACACCCACATAGATCTGGGTCTAGCAAAGTGTCTCACTTTACTAGTTCAGGATCTACCAAGTTTGAACTCATCAAGATATGTCTAGCTGGTCTAGCTGTTTTGCTCAGCTTCTTCCTGCTGCAGCCTATGGAAGTAAACCAGCTGTGCTACTTTGGTAAGATGTTCAGCTCCTGGATTAGCTAAGTGGGTCTGTCCCTCAGCCTCTGTGCAGGGAGTTTTGCTGCAGCTTTCCACAGGTAGTGCTGGGCCTGAAGTCTCGATGGAGAAGTTCTGGTCACAGTGGGCAGATGGAAATACACACACACACACACACACACACACACACACACACACACACACACTACCAGGCCTGGGGTCTAGATGGGCATACAGAGCAGACTGAAGGGCCCACGGCTCATACTGGGCTTGGGGTCTGGTTCTAGCAATTTTTTTCTGGTTGGATAATAGCTCAGTGTCTTTTTATTTTATATTTCTCAGATGACCAACTGTGTTGAATATTTTTTTCATTTATCTTCCATGTGTATTTCTCATCTGAGAAATGTATATTCATCTCAGATGCCCATTTATTGATTAAATTCTGGGGACATGATTTTTTTTAATTCTTCAAGTGCTGAATCATTGAAATACTGAGCTTAAAAAACAGGTTATATGGGCCTGAGCTTTAGATAGCACAAGTTTAAACATTTAAATAAACATTGTCTATCCAAGCAGTGTTATTTATAGTGAACGTTTGTCTAATAAAGGGAAAGGAAAGAATGGAATATGAACCACTGAGGTCATTTGGGCCTGCATCTTTTTTTTTTTTTTTTTTTTTTTTTTTTTTTTTTTTTTTTTTTTGTCTTTTTGAGACAAGGTCTCACTATGCAGTTCAGGCTGGCTTTGAGCTCACTTTTGTAACCCAGGCTGGTCTCAAACTCACACCGATCCTCCTGCCTCAGCCTCCCAAGTACTGGGATTACAGGCTGGGCCTGCAACTTAACTGACCGACCCTACATAGAATCACTGGGAACCATGTCATATGTAAACTTCTGTCAATATTGCACTTAGTTACAGCTCAGTGGACTAAGTGCTTACTTAAGGAAGTGCAGGTGCCAGGGTTCACTTCCTGGCCCTACCTGCCACACCAGTGCAGCTTTCCAGCAAGCGAGCTGAGTCAGTGATGGAGTCTGGGTGCAGTGGCACATGCCTGTAATCCCAGCACCTGGGAGGTAGGAAGCAGGAGGATCACTATGAGTCAGTAGTGAGACTCTGTACAAAAATTTAAAAAAAAAAAAATATATATATACATATATATATACATATGTATATATATGTATATATACATATATATATGTATATATATATATATATATATATATATATATATTGCACATAGTGACTCTGAGAAGATCCAGTACATCTCACATTCTACATAATTTTACATAAATCAACTGGGAAGAGAAATCTCAAAACTTCTGCCTGATTCTCTTACTTTGCCCAACATGCCCTTATCCTTGCTAATTTTAATTACTATCTGTTTACTTTAGTGAGCCAAGAATATTAAGGATAATAATTCTGTATCCTGTGAGGCCATGCAGCAAATGATGAATGCTTTGGGTGGTTTTGAAGACTCATATGTGTTGAAATAGCTTTATTGTCTGTATTCTCTACAAATAAGTTCAATTTTCTGTGTAAGTCACCATGGCTGATTAACTTAGTCAATATATATGAATTCTTTAAAAGAATAATGAAAACATACTATAATTGTCAAACTTATGTTATCCACAAAATGTATATTCAATTAGTTAATGCAGAATTTCTCTTACTGGAGAGGGTGGGATGTCAAGGAAAAACACTTCTTTCCAGGTAGCAACTTCTAAAGCATCTCTCTAGAATTTCACAAGTCTCTGTCAAGTTACCAAAACATTTGAAGATAAACACAGTGTATTAATTAATCTATTAGAGCATGCATACATGATTAGTACACACAACCTATGAAGGGATACTCTCAAATAGCATGCCAGCTCATAGTTGGCTACATGTAATTGTAGTAATAAATTACATACAAATGACAAAAAATCCAGAAGATTAAGGAACTTAAAGATACTTGTTTCTTTACCAATAGTTCTTAAAACTGATAGAAAAGATCACGAAAAGGAAAATCCTGAATTGTTTTAAATTTATAAAATCTTCGGCTGTCTTTCAACACAATGCCTTAATCTGATGTGAACCAGTGTTGACTTATTTTCCTGGAAGTAATGATATTTTAAAGGCACTGGAGAGAGAGGAGTCCATTTTGAAAATCAATATTGAGAATTAGAAATCTCCATGTACTACCAAAATAATGACAGAATCCAGGCAAAAATCACCCTGGCTAAAATGTGGTCATATTTTCTAGAAAACAGAACTGAAAGCCAAGGCTGTACTATGATAGATTCAATTTGTTATGTGCACCTCAGGAAAAGAATCACTTGGACTACATTCATATGTTAGTAAAATGTTTTTGAAAAAACACATCTTATAAAACTAAAGTATAGGAAAAAATTACATTAATAGTTTTTAGAGTGATTTATACCATAATTTTATTTACTTTTTAAAAGAAATTTTGTACCTGTGTGCTTCTGGAGTTAAGTTAGTAAAGCACCTTCGACAACTCTTATATGATTGATATTCACTTAATTTCTTTTGAACATAATAATTTAAAAATTATCTGTAAAGTCTAAATTTCTTTTGAGCACAATAACTTAAAATTTATAAAGAAACTATATGTCTTAAGTAGCTTTCATTATACTGAGCTCTTTTTTGATCCTCATCTCGGCCCAAGAAGTTTATATTTGTAATCCAAAAGATGCATTATTGCAGCGGTTCTCAACCTGTGGGTCACGATCCTGTCGAGGGTCAAATGACCAAAACACAGGGGTTGCCTAAAGCCATTGGAAAATACATATTTAAATCCATGCTATGACATGGTGAAATGTTATTTATTGGAATTAGTAATAAATGTTTCTCAACATTATATTTTGGTTTGGGGTCACCACAACATAAGGAACTGTATTGTAGGGTCATGGCATTAGAAAGGTTGAGAACCACTGCATTATTGGAATCCCACCAAGTTAATTCCAGTCTACCATTCCCAGGGCAACCCATGGTGACAATAGAGACATTAAAGCATATTTACAATTATGGGGAGCCAAGGGGTCCTTAGTCCAGCCATGGTGATGGCTACCCAGAGCGAAAGGCTTCGAACCAGGGCCAAACACGAGTTTTATGCAGTCATGCAGCAGGAACAGCCTAAGGAGGAATGCCTGAGAAGTAGGACAGTGCTGTGAGCTGGCCTAAGTAGAAGGCCTGGATTTACCTCTGCAACATGCAGAGAAGGATGTGTAGAAAAAGCGATTTGCATTATACTATTGAGATAGTATCTAATGTTTTGGGTCCAGTGCTTCAGCTCTGATGCGTAATCTTTCAAGCTCCAGTCAGTCATAGGCTCTCTTGAAGCTTGACCTCAGCCAGCAGTGTGAGCACTGGCTCTTCCTCCTATCTCGACCCAGCTCACATTAAAGAGCAGCAGGTGTAGGTTATCAGGAGAACACACATGGCACCTTCAAAAATTACCGCCAGTACCTCAGCTAGACCAATATACACTGCTTAAGGCCAGATGAAAGGATAAAGAGAAGTCCTAGCCAGTTCTGTACCTATGGATAAAAGAAAATAGGGTCAGGCTCAGGCGAAATGGAAATAATCACGGTTCTTTCAAGGAGAGCTGCTCAGGTGGTCCTCTACACTTATAATTAGCACTGCAAACAAAGAAATTTGTCTAAAGAAAATATATTACTAGGAAGGATTTCTATATAATAGAATCTAACACTGTCTCTTCCTGAGCGTACCTAAGTTATTATGAGTTGAGAGATCCTGCACATTTGTTCATGGTTCACAAGAGATCACTGTGTAACTCTGACCCTGGCAGTTAGTTAGCTGTATGTCACCCAAATGTATCTCATCAGAAGTGCTGTCATGTGAGAGCAGAAAAGTGTGTTAGCAAGCTGGGTGCAAGGGGTCCAGATTTAGGGAGAAGAACAATAGACATGCAGCAAGATCTCAGGAGTTTTATTATTTATTTTTTATTTATTTTTATGGCTGGCTCAGCCTGCCCTGAGCATGCTCAGCCTGCCCTGGGGGTGCAGCTGGTACAGCATGCCAGGGATCTAACTGCAGTCCCTGAGGTTACCTAGACTTCCCTAAGCAGGTACTTTAGAACACTGAACCATCTCGCTGGCCCAGTCTCATTTTTAATAGCCATTGCTTTATTGTGAGTCTTCCAAATCTCCTCTCACTGACTTTATGTTGTGCTCTAGGGCTACAAAATACCATCTTTAAATATTCATGTCCTATATAAAGTTAATAAGACATTTAAACATTCTTGCCAAGAAGAAAGCCTTCAAGGAATTAAAATATGAATATATAATATTTTAAAAAGGAAATTTTGACTCAGTGTAATTCTCCATGAAAGAATTTTCATTGGAAAGTGATGTTTTCTAATTTTTGTGTTATAAAATTCAAGAGAAAAGTCAAAATATAAACATTTCAAGTTTTTCTTTAAAATGCAAACAGTCTCATTGCTTTAAAATACACATTTTGGTTGAAGTCTCTTCACATAAAGATATCAAAATATCACTAATACAAAAATTTTCAAAAGTGGACTTGTTCAGCAAGCCAATTCAGCCTCCCAATGGAACATGGGAATTAAAAAGCACACAGCAACCTAGAGGACAGGCAAGCAGCAGGGGTCGTTTGGATGGTCTAACGTGCTCAGTTATAAGACCGGTATAAGACAGGACGTCCCACGTAGACATGCTCGTGCCCCTTTTTCATTCCATCGTCCCCTTTAGTGCCAGGTGCTTTGCCCCAAAATTGCCATTTTCTGTGCACACACCCTTCAGGAAAGAGTCTCTCTGATTCCCCCTCCCTCGCCTATGCATCTCACAACTTTTTCACACTCAGGTCACAGAATTGCATATTTCTTTGCAGGTCCAATTTTGTGCATTCAGTATTCTGAATTTAGGGAGGAAGTAGTGAGGTCAGCACACCATAAACATAATTCAAAATTCCAATGAATATAAAAGGAACCTGGAAGCTATCAGTAAAGGAATTTCCTTAATCTTATGCATACTTGCTAGGTTGCTGCAGCTTGGACATGTGCTGGAATCTTCCCTACTGCAACACTACTGAGCTGTGTAGACCTTCAGTGATACTGGAGGCATGGAGCTATCAGAAGTCTTGGAATAGGTGCGAGTAGTTCTTCAAAGCCAGTTAGTTCAAAGGGAGTGAATTCTTATAAAACAAATCCTCTAACTTCCCATGTGAGGTCTCTCTCTTTCCATACATACTCCCCACATGTTTCTGTCTGCCATAGACCACTCACCGGAAGCCAAAATCAATGTCATCTTCTCGGAACACTAGAATTGTAAGCTAAAAAATTCTCTCTTCTCTATAAAGTAACCACCTTCTGGTAATTTATTGTAATGATGTAAAAATGGATTAAGACAACACTAAACTCACAAAAGACCTAATTATGAGGGAATTATATCTACAAGGAAAAAGAGGATAAATCACATCGATATTCAGAGGTAATATTTTAAGGAATGTACTTAAAAATGTTATTTATCTAATAAATGTTCCCTTGTGTCTTTAAATAATACTAATATTGTGTGATAATTTTCTTAATCAATGGGTGACAAACAGGTCCTGGAATGTTTATTTTAATGTTAATTTTGGGTTAAATATAAATATTATATCTAGTCTGGAATTGATATAACTTTGTTCTATTTATTTATTTGTCTTTTGGTTACAGGGTTTCAGTAAGTAGTTTTGAACTGGCCTTGAACTCACCTTGAAGCCCAAGCCAGCCTTGAACTCACAGTGAGCCTCCTGACAAAGCCTCCCAAATGCTATGGTCGCAGGAGTGCATCACCACACCTGGCTAAGTATGACTTTATTCTTGATGATAATAGTCTATGAAATTTTTACTCTATAAAACTCTATTGCTGAAGTGATATTTCATACCATTACATCTTCATCAGAAAACAAACACAGCAATGAATTTTGTTAGGATTTTTACTTCCTAGAGGAGATGATAAGTTCAATTGTAAAATGTTAGAAGAAAGAAGATCATAGTCACTGCATTTTATAGCATGAAATTATTTTAAAATAATTATACAGCTATCATACAGTCTTCTTTATTCGAATAATAATCTTATTGTAAAAGTCACATATTGTATGAACTTTTGATGATTTTTTTTTTCTTAATGAATTTAGTACAGGGTCTATAGGGTTTCACTACACTGCTTAGACTCATGATGTTCTTTCCTGTTTTTCAGCTTCCCAAGTGCTGGAGTTACAGGCACGTGTCACCAAGCTCAGTCTCAGTAGCAGTCTCAGCTTGCCCCAGGACAGGGCCAGCACCTTAGGAGGAGGATTAAACCCTGGTCCCTGTGTCTGCCTAAGTAGATGTTTTAATCCCAAGGGCTTTCTGACTGGCTCAAGATATAATTATGTACCATAACAACCCCATTATCATTCTAGTCTTGGGAAACATTTACATATATTTCCTATATAGTGAGAGCTATAAACATTCACATCTTTATGTTATTCATTAAGTGGGTTTATATCCTAAAAGCTTGGGGCTTAAAATAACTAATATATTATTGGTAAACTTTGTAAGTATATTATTCTTATTACAAAAAGTATTTTTAAAAAATTATTATTGTTTTTTATTGTTATTATTGTTGCTATTTACGTATATGATACAGGGTCTCAGTACACAGCTCAGACTTGTAATGATCCTCTTGTTTTCACCTTCCCCAGTACTGAGATTACAGGCAGGCACCCCGCCCCTGTGCTTCCTCTGTTGAGCTATGTCTCCAGCCCAAAACCAGTATTCTTTAACATTTTTATCAATCTAATTTGAATTAAAAAGGCACCATGGTTTGACTGCTCCCTCTAAAATTCAAGTTGAATGGTAATAGTTATGGTAATGCTATTAAAACATGGAGTACTTAAGAGCTAACTCAGCTGTGAATACTCAGATCTCCGCCCCTGCCCTCTGTGCCCTTGCCTTCCTGACTTCCTCCACTAAAGGTGATACTTGGAGCTTGGACTTTGCAAATTCTAAATTCTCCCCCCAAGTTGCATATGAATTACTCAAATCTGTCACATTCTATTACTGAACTAACACAAAAAAATTAACATTTGACTAAATATTTGCATATCTAACCCGTAACACTCCTAAAGTCTGTGCTGAAATGGCTAACTCGGCGTAACAGACATTTCTGTCCAACTGGAATCTGAAAAGCCTTGTCACTGAGGTCTCCCAAACAGCAAGCTACTATTGTTATGCAATTGGTAGAACAGTTCCAATAAAAAACTTAATCTTCTCAGCACCCTGCCAGCAGTCACAAGCTGTGGAAAGATGACATATCATAAACTTCTGATTCACAATAAAACCCAGCGCCTAGAAGCTTCCATGCTGCACCTGAAGAGAAGTTGTCCCATCTGTTATTCTTAAAGAGAGCACTAACTACAAAATCTATAAACTGAATTTAAGATGCAGATTGGAAATAGCTCCAGCGATGGCATTTCAAGCCCAGTGTTGTGAGGTGGAACTTAATGCAACCAAGCTCCCCACAGGTACCCTGGAAATAACTGGTTCATGTATTTTGCACGAGAAACCTTTGTGCTGGACTGTGCAGCCTCCTACCATGTTCGACGGAAGATGAGCAAACACCTCGGACTTGACTGAGCCACTATTAGCACTGGTTCCATAGCTGAGGTTATCTTAACCAAAAATGTTAAAATTGTGACTTACGTAGTTGATGCCTTCCTATTCTTACACAAATGTTTCATAAACTACACTTTGATTACAAACTTTACCTATTTATTTATTTATTAATCACTCATTTATTTATTTGATATAGGGTCTCACTATGCAGCTCAGATTCCTAGCGATCGTCCTATCTCAGCTTCCCCAGCTCCAGGCATGGGCCACCATGCCTGGTCTCAGGGAGCTTGAACCTGGGTCCTTGCACTTCCCAGGCAGGACTGAAACCACTGAGTTATCTCTCCAGCCCTTGTTTATAAATTTTCTCCAGTCCTTGTTTGTAAATTTTAATAGAGAATATTTGACAAAATAAGACAGGTGAAGAGAACAAATATCTCAAAAAAAGGAGCAAATACAGCAGCAATAAAAACTAGCAGTGATTATATTCATGTGCAAGATATTTAAACTATGTAATTATTTTTTCTTTTGTAGAAAGTACAATATATGTAATTAACCCAGCTTAAAGCCAGTAGGTCAGTAGGACATCATGTATCTGGTGTTTGCATTCATACACCCTGACTCGAGTCTAACTCTTTAGCATAAAACTGGTCATTCTCATTTTCACTGTAAATTATAATTACCAAGGGCAACCACAACATAAATGTTATCGTTAAAAAACCCTAATATTCAATTTCAGAGCTCTTTGAATCAGAATCTTTTTGAATTTAAGTGAGTCAAATATGAAACTAAGGTTGTAAACTTATGTACTCCTGATTATTCTGACTACTGAATAGCTTTCATTTAAAAATATGAATGTGATGAAAAGGAATTAAAATTTTATTATGTTGCTATTTCCCTTAAGAATTGAAATGATATTAAAGTTGTAAATGTTTGTTGCTTTTGTATGTCTGAAATACTCTCCCTTTTTATAACAGCACTATGGTTCTGTTTGGAGAAGTATTTCTATTTCTAATCAGGCTATGATACTTGGACTAAAAAAGATAGAATTTTCTGCCTTAGCCAATATACCAACACCGTTTCAAAAGTTCAGGTAGGCACTGAAGAGACATGGGTTGGCACAAGGTCGATCTAAGTCACTTTTGTTACTCAAAAAGAAAGCAAGTTTAGCTGTAGCACAGTGGTATTGGTAAATACCACTTTATTTCAGGCAATAAAGAGTTGAAGAAATTAATAACTTTCTATATCTTAATACAATAATAAAAAAGAAGTTAATTTATAAACGCTAAGAACAGAAGCTGGTTCCCGTTTGCCCCACGTGATCATGGACCCATTTAAACACTATTTTTCGATATTTTTGAGCTTTCAGAAATTGAACAATTTGATACGTTGGTCTCATTTAAAGAATCATACAAATCAAAGAAGAGACAAACAGAGCTCGTATCTCTATACCCTGTTCCGAAAGCAAACAGTGGAACTGCTGAGGCCATAAAATAGCAATCTCTTATTACTTTGTCCTGAGGGCTGAGATCACAGATATAAATGTTAAAAGTGCTGAAACTTCCTAAGCCTCAAAGGCCATGAATTTACATCCTTACCAAATTTGTTACATAAAAGGTTCATTTTTAATCTTAGGAAACAAAAGTGAATTCTAACCACTGGGAAAGGTGTACATGGGAGTATTCACATTGAGGCAGCAGAAATAATTAATGAAGAGTAAGCAATACATCTTTGAAACCTGAGGCTTATTGAAAAATACCATGAAAGAAAGTCGAATGTTAGAAATGAATTAATATTTGGAAAAAATACCAAGAGAGCAGAGAATGTGAAATTAAATTTGGAAGAAGATGGAGAGGATATGGAAAAGAAATATATAAACAATGCTCAATGCAAGTTCATGCTAGAAACGTTAAGTGAAAGAACAGAAATTAGTGGAAATCATCAAGAGAAATAAAAGTAATAGAACAATAAAAAATTAAAATAGAAATGAAGAGAGACTTGAAGTGAAAAGAACATAAGACTATTAAGTTAGATCGTATGCATTTGATATTCACCTAGTTAATTTCCTAAAAGGTGATAGAATAATAAAAATGTATGACTATTTACAGATATAATTTAACAAAAATGTACACATAAAAATAGAAAAAAGGAGGGAGAGGGAGGTAAGAGGACAGAGAGAGAATGAAAAACTAAGAAAAAGTGATCTAAGCCATGCAAAACAAAGATATACCTTCATAAAATGATGGCTCTCCGAAGTTATATTACTCTTATCAACCAGGAAAACTGACTAATCTATTTTTATGAGAAGGTCAAATTAAATTTTGTTTTCTTAAAATCACCACTAGTAAATTAAGAATATATATTAGACATTCAAAGGAAAAAGATGAAGAAATGGAACAAGGATATGGTATCTGCAAAGTCTCCAGCATAAAGCTCTAGCGATTGAGTTTTAAACTTGAAATTTTTTCAAGAATTGTTTTTCCTTTAAGTACATATTAAATCAACTACAAAAGATACAATTTGGGGCACCTAACTAGCCATATTGTATGTAAGTCTCAACGGAAGGTATCAGAGAGCACTGAATGTGTTTTGCAATGTGACTCACACCACAATAAGTATAAGGATTACCAAAGAAAAATGGAAACTCTCTAAATGACACACAGAATTGGAAAGGGACACACAGAAAAATAGAAAGTTAAAATGCTTATGACCGTATAAAACAAAATCAAAATTTTATTATAAACTGACAAAATTTTAAATACCACCATTTGGATTTAATTTCAATACATCAAATCCACTCATCCTAAGTGTATAATTTGTTGATATTTGAGAAGTTCAGATTCAGATCGCTATTGCTTCAGTCAGTAAAACAAGTGTGCACAGTGTAATGGCACACACCTGTAATTTCGGCCTCAGAAGACTGTGGCAAGAGGATCGCTGCTAGTATGAAGCCAGCCTGGGATGCAAAGTGAGTAGAAAGTCAGCCTCAACTGCATAGCGAAACCCTATCTCAAAAAGACAAAAGAAAAATGAAGAAGAAAAGAAAGAAACAGATAGAATGGAAGACAACATATCAAAATAAAAGTAACCATTTTAAGCTATTTTATGCTCTCCCATCCAAAAGCACTTGAAAAGAGAGAGGATATGTAAAATTTCCTAGGAAACATAATTTATTATAACTAAGATTAAAGACAGAATTAAGTCCATGGAAGAAATGCAGAAAGCTCTGAAACATTAACATCCCCCAAATTATGGTGTCCATGATTTTATTACCAAATTCTTTTTTAATGGTTATAGAAACTTTCCTTAAAATTTTTAAAAACTTGAATATCCCTGTCAATAGGCAATGGGATAAGTAAGTACAGTATATATTTATAGTGGAATTCTATAAAGCATAAAATATATAATACAACAGCATGGATGATACATCACAGACCAAAAGCCTAAGCATACTGTGTTATTCTGTCTATAATTCCAATAATATGATTCTAGTAATAAGCAAAATTAATCAGTAGTATTGGAACAACCATTATCTCTTGGAGGAGACAGTGTAAACTGAGGAAAGAGAGAATTCTGGGAAATGTTTCCTATAGTGATATGAGTGATGGTACATGAATGTATTAATTTGAAATATTCTTCCAGGGGCCCAGCGGGATGGCTCAGCGGTCTAAAGCGCCTGCTTGGGAAAGCTTGGGCGGCTTCAGGGGCCGCGGTTCGATCCCCAGCACCACATGCTGCGCCAGCCCTGCTCTCGGGGCAGGCTGAGCCAGCCATAAAAATGAGTGAATAAACAAACAAAGTTTCCGAAACAAGAAAAAACAAAATGAATAAAATAAAAAAAAAGAAATATTCTTCCAGTCACATCAAGCAGACAAAAGTTCCTGTTTATTACAAAATTCTAAGAAAATATATTATGAGGAAAATAATGGACAGTAAGCAAGTTATTTGAATTAGTCATAATATCAAAAACATAAGGAAATATTAAACAAAATTTAAGATATAAACAAATTCAATTTATAACAGCAGAAGATCATAATATGGGCAAAGACTCTACATTATTATTTTTTTAAATAACTTTTTTTTTTTTTTTTTTTTTTTTTAGGATTGCTTTTCTTTTCTTTTCTTTTATTCTTGTTTCAGAACTTCTGTTTGTTTTTTTTATTCTTATGGCCGGCTCAGCCTGCCCTGAGGGCAGGGCTGGCGCAGCATGTGGTGCCAGGGATCAAAGGGCAGTCCCTGCAGCCGCCTAAGCTTTCCTAAGCAGGCGCTTTAGACCACTGGGCCATCCTGCCAGGCCCCAAGACTCTACATTAAAAACACTTTCTATAGAATTTCCTTAAAATGATTATTGCAATGATAGTCCTGTCAATCTACAGTGTCAACTGGTTGGAACTTACTAAAACACCATGTGTAGCTAAACTACAGAAGGAAAGGTTTAATATAAATCTTTCACCATTCTTCTGTTCTATTCATCTATTCCAGTTTTTACATGGAAAAATACTGTTTCCCCGTGGCGTTTTGGGAATAAATGAGAAAGAGATCTCTGAAGCCTGTGGCTAGTATGATATTTTACGTTCTCAATGCCCACAAAGTCAGAGAGATCCAAAATACTTACAAGGAGAATATTTTCTTCCAACTCATTCTGTTGTTCAAAATGTACAAACAGCTGCCAAGTCACATCAAAACTTCCACTTGCAAGTGTTTCTCCGGGAGCCCACTTTCTCCTTAACGATTCTTAGAGCTGTAGCAAACCGTGTCTCTGCAGTTTCCAGCTCAGCTGCGAGGGCTGATAGAGCTGTCCAGGAAACTGAGAATTAGATTTGCTCACAAAGTGGAATATCGGATCCCAGCAGATGCAGCTCGGTGAAAGGATTTGCTCAGAGATGCTCTATAAATCCATGCAGAAGAAGGCCAGTCAAGATCAAAGCCCCCTTTGGTATGCAATTGCAAGAAATTCTTTCCTTATTCCTGAGTCATTTTGAAGAGTGGTTTCAGGCTATGCTTAAAACTACAGCCACAAACTTGTATAATTGTGAGGGTTTCTTACTAAGTACTGTACTCTATAAAAAAAAAAAAAAAAATGAATTTCTTTGGAGACTATTTCAGAACACTAGTGAGTATAACACATTTGGGAAATAAAGATTCAGCAACCCTAAGTAAAAATAAAAATATGAAATTGTTTCATGGTATTTTCAATTCTATACTCAGAGGTACTTTTTAGCATATAAGCTCAAGTGTGTAAATGTTACTCCTAACAACACACCCTTTTTTTTACTAAAGAAGCAAAGTACAGGAAAAAATGGGACAAATTATCCAAATTGATGACGAAATTTGTGTATATGCAAACATATCTGACATTTTATTGACAGAAATAATATTTATATGTATATTTATAATTTTATGTGTGTTTTAAAACTATATCTGACATTATAATTATGTTTTTAACATTACCCTACCAAAAGAATATCAGACTTTTGGCCATATGATATTATTTTGTTATAATATGCAGTTGTTTCTCTTAACATGGCATTCATAACTGTCTTTACATTTTTACCAAGTACTGTTCCACCTTAGTATAAAATATCTAGATCTTATTAGGCTAAAATATTGTGACTCCAACAAATTTAGAGCTTCTGATTCTACACTGAAACATTACTTTCTGTTAAGCAAATGGAAAAAGAACGTATAATAGAAAGGTAAAGGAATAAAACTATAAGATAGCATTCCTCTGTATTTCATCTTTTGAGTCTGTTATAATATAAAAATATAAAGTAAAAACTACGTGAATGTATAGTTATTTTTAAAGCTAAAATATGTTTCACAAGAAGTTTTGGAAAAAATATTTTACACAATTGGTTTTATTACATAAGGAATGTTGAAGTAGAGTGTTCTATCACTTGTCAAGGATTTGTTCAAATCTTAAAAAGATGCATTAAAGAGATGAAAGGTTAGATAAAAATGTTCGCTACACATACTTATATACATTTAAGCCTAGCAAATAATTATTAAAATATTTGACAAGGGTTGGGAAGATAGTTCAGCAGTCTAAGTGCCTGCCTTGCAAGCACAAAGATCCAAATTTGATCCCTGGTACAGCACACCCTGCCAGCCTGAGAACCCCAGGGGTGTGGTGGTGCCTGCCTGTAATCGCAGCACGAAGGAGGCTGAGACAGGAGTATCACTATGTGTCTCATTGTGTAGTAAGACCCTGTATCAATCAATCAATCAATAAAATCTTTTTCAAAAACTTCAAAATAAATAGTTATTTGACAAAGATGTGAACAGAGTAAGAGGTAGAGTTGTACACTCCAACCAACCTAAGGATCAGCCCTAAAATCAACATATACAAAATCACTCCGTTTTGTGAACAACAAGAGACATTATTCTACCCAATGGGTATGATGGATCTTTAATTTACTGTTAGGACTTGTATCTAAGAGTCCTCCAAAAACTTCAGGCACTCATTAGTAAGACATTTTGGAGATGGGTGGATCTAGGGCTTGTGAGTATGGATTAGGAGCTCATGGTAACTAGACTAGTGCACTGAGTGACTTAGGTAGCCCTGGATGTGGATGACAGGAAGGTCCTCCCTAGGTGTGGATCGCACCAGGCAGGAGGTTTGCAGCCTATGTGGAATGTAAAGGGAAAGGTGAACTGGCTGCTTCTGCCTGACTTGCCATGGACTGATCCTCCCATGCCAGGCTCTCTGTCCTGCTGTCCTGCTGTCCCACCCTGTAGACAACAGACTAGACTGAAACCTCTACAGACGGTGAGGCAAAATAAGCCCCTCCTCCTTTACCTTGAGAGTTTCAGGTATTTTTATCCTACAAACAAAACACAGTGGCTAAAGATTATTAGCCAAAAAACAACTTAGATAAATACCATATATCATATTTATTCTGAAAACATTCCTAACAAATTTTAGGAGGGTCTCCTGAGAGTTCTTATTAAATGGCCCCTTGTACCATATGTTTTCTGATGCAAGTAAATAACAGGCTACGGCAGTGGAATACTCTCTTACTACAAATGCTGACAAGCCATACTAGATAGTAAACACAAAAAGAAAATAAACACCTCTTTGATGCAAAATTTAATCTGTTATCAGATATTTTTAAAATATTTTCTTCTCAAAGCCTAGTCTTGTGAATGTAAAGGGAAAATACCAGTAAAGTGAATGCTTTATTAAAAGTCAATTTTTTTATCAGAAAACTTTTTTCAAAAACATGGAAAGTTTAATTAACCTAACAAAAATAATACCCATAGTTTACATTTGATAAGTTTGTAATATTTTATACTTACATACAATAAGCTATTCAGAAATTGAGCATGCACTGTTTCATTGTAATATTAGAGTCCGAGATGCACTGTTGATGTGTACATACATAAATGTCTGTTTGCTTCTATGTATATATGTGCGTGTATAACGATACACACATACATTGTACTGTATATATTAAATACAACTAATCTGAAAGTGACTATGAGATCATATATGTCCACATGAATTTATTTCTAATGTTTTTACAAAGCATATAAGTTGTTTTAATACTGAAAATTTTCTAACTTACCATGTACAATTCTTGAATAAACTGTCCCATTTCAGGAATTATTTCTAAACTCTCATTGACACATAAAGAAAGACAAGAAAATATTGCCTTATCCTACTGGGAAATACTTCATTTACAAAACTGGTGCATAGATATATCATTGAATAGATATATCAACAACATTAATGACAGAATAATATGTGTTATGGTCTAATAAAATTTCAATAGGTAAAAAGCCACAATTAACTGCTTATAATACTGTATAACAAACAGTTCAAAATATTCCTTTTTTATTTTTTTGTATTTTATGGAAGGGTCTACAGGGGGTTCAGGGTCTCACTACTAGATAGGACTCACAGTGATCTGCCTGTTTACAGCCGCCCAAGAGCTGGGATTACAGGCATGCATCACCACGCCCAATTTCAATTCCTGTCTCAGCATGCCCCAGGGGCAGGGCAGGCACGTCAGGGCCTGGGATGGGACCCCTGGCCCCTGTGCCTGCTTGCAGATACTTTAATCCTCTGAGTTATTTGTGTGGCCTTTCAAAATACTCATTTTTAGGTGATAATCATTGTCGAAAGTTGCATTACTAAATAATAGAAAGCATTAAGAAAAAAAATATTCTACATTAAAGCACCGTAGACTTAAATCTTGAATGTCCCCAAAGACATTGCTTCCTGTCTAGTTGCTATGGCAGAGGGGTAGAGCCTTTACAAGACACAGCCTGCTGGAAGGAGGCCACTGGGAAGGTGTCACTAAAGGAGTTTTGAGATGCCAGCTCCCTTCATCTGGGCTTCCCAGGTGCTGGGAGGCGAGCAAACCGCCTCTGCTGCAGGCGTTGTCACATGGCACTCTCTGATCATCACCCACAGGCAATGTGACCAAGATGTCAGATGCTAAAATCTCACACACTCTGGGCCAAAATGAACCTTTCCTCATTAATTTGATGTATCTTAAGCATTTTGGAACAGCAATGGAAATCTGAGCCAGTATTTTTAATATAAATAGTTTTAAAAATTGAAGTGCTTTATACAGTTTGTATGAGGATCTCAGTTCATGAGATTATTTTCCTTTACTTCTCTTCATTCAACTTTTTTGCTAAATTACATTATACCCATGTGGAATAACGGAAAACGTATAGTTTCTAATTTAAACGTTTTCACTAAATGCGTACTAATTCCAACATCTTAGTTCTAAGCTTTAATGTCTACCAAAATCCACTAGAGACAACCTTAGCTCTCTTCTCAGAAAAGAACTAAAATTGAATTGTGCAAAACTTACATTTTCATTGCCTCCTCAGCCTGACAGGTTCCCAACACTGAGAAAGCAATAGCTTGCAGCAGATAATTTTGACTATTAGCTTTATATACTCACTCCTATATATGCTCACTTGAAAGTGGTTTTATATCGGGTGCATAAATCAAAGCCATTTCTTGTAAACTAAGAGTGAAGAAAATATACCACCTGACTGCACTACAAAAGCAATTGTAGATCTTCAGAAATATGATCAAATACTTCACAAATATAGCCAAATAAAACGTGCATAAATCTAAGCAGTTAAGAGTTTCCTCGGGGATATGTGGAGAGATAGGCTCCACATTGTGCATAAGCAGGGTTACTTTAGGGTACTTTTTAAAATCAACTGCTTTACACGTAGTCGGGGAAATAGTTGCAGTAAATTTCTAAAGCAGTTTGAAAGTGTTTCACAAGAAGTTGAAAGCTTGCTATTGTGCTTAGAAATTTATTAATAAATTATGGCCAAAAGAAATTGAGAAATAAGAAAATAAGAAAATAACTAATAATTTTAAGAACTAGGTATATATATATATATATATATATATATATATATATATATATATATATATAAAGAATCATAGAATTCCTTATACTGCAATAGAAAAAAAAATAAGACCAGCATTTCATAATAATTTTGGCCAACTGAGACTTTGTAAATATTACTTTTCACCCTCTTAAATGGCTAAATAATGTTACATGTTCAGGGACTTACAATTAAAATTTGTTTTCCCTGTAGCAGTTTTGTGGAAACCTAGCAACAAAGTATGATGCCAAAAAAGATTTGGAATAATCTGTTTAGAATTTAGAAAATGAGGAACAAGTAGTGATTGTAAAAACAGAATTCTAGGAGCTGGGGAGATAGCTCCTCGGTACTAGCGACTGCCTGGCAAGTTCAAGGTTGAGAGTTCAAATCCAAAACAGATTCTAAAGCCTAGTAGCCGGGCGTGGTGGCTCATGCCTGTAATCCCAGCACTCAGGAGGCTGAGGCAGGAGGATCGGTGCGAGTTCGAGACCAGCCTGGGCTACAAAAGTGAGCTCAAGGCCAGCCTGAACTGCATAGTGAGACCCTGTCTCAAAAAAAAGAAAAAAAAAAAAAAAAGCCTAGTTATCTGAATTTGAATTATAGATCTGCAGAGTTATCGGTGTATCTATTTTCTAATTTTAAAAAATTATTATAGTAAATGTGCACTTTTCATAAGATTATTTTTAGTATTAAATTAATTACTTCATGAAAAACTTGCATATACTTTTTTCTATGTATTAATTTGAAAGTGGCCTTATTTCAGTTGCATAGATCACAGCCATTTCTAATAAACTAGATGCAGTTGGAGCAATGCCTAAATGTCGGTACTGTTGTTACACGGTGCCTAAAATATATTGCAAACCTTCTTATGTCAAACAAGATACTTATGTCAAACAAGATATTCACAGCGGAGATAAGGAACAAATGCCAAGCTGCTCTAAACTTGTCACAACTACAATAAAAATTCAGGTAATAGCTTATTTTTAAAATCATCTGTAAGGCCCGGCAGGATGGCTCAGTGGTTTAAAGCGCCTGCTTGGGAAAGCTTAGGCGGCTTCAGGGACCGCAGTTCGATCCCCGGCACCACATCCTGTGCCAGCCCTGCCCTCAGGGCAGGCTGAGCCGGCCATAAAAATAAATAAATAAACAAACAAAAGTTCTGAAACAAGAAAAAAAAATTCTTTAAAAAAAATCATCTATGATTTCATTTCATTTCTTATTGTTTTACATCCAACTTCATAATTCATAATAACAGAAAGTTTAAGGGATACTTAATACAAGCAAGACTTACGATTCTATCTGCAGTATTAATTTAGAAATATTTATATTTTTACTCTCAGTGGTCTCTGGCTTTATGAACAAAATTGTAACACATTTTTAAAAGCTAACTTTTTATATAATTAAATTCTAAAATTTAGTTATAGACACAAGTTTCACATAGAATTCTACTAGCAAATATATGGAGAGATAACAAATGTATAGCAAAATATGAATTCTTGTACATTTTCATAATTTTTAAATATTCTAGCATTAAAAACTAAACATGAGTCTCAAAAGTGTCATAGTCATAGGTAAACTGAAAGCGTTTTCTTTTTGTTAGAATGAAGCCTAGGAGAAAGGCTTGAAGAGCCTCAAAGGCGTGGGCATGTAGCATGTACAAGGACATGAATCTGATCCAAAAGGGAAAAGAAGAAAGCTCTAAACAATATCAGTAGCTAAATGACAAGAGGCAAATGTTGTTTTCTGAATAAAATTACCCTATGTACCTGGAAAAGTCAAAACTCAGTCCATGCATGTACTTCCCCACTTTCCCTCAGAAGTACCTCGGATAGTTAAAAGGCGAGCTTCCTCCAGGCTAGCTTTGTCCTCAGACCAAAAATTCTGCATTTGCCTCCAGTCTCAGAGAACCTGGCCCAAAGCCAGTGAATGAAAGCTAAAAAGATCGCTGGCATTGCTGTCTCCTAAATTTATATTTCTACCATAACAGTCCATTACAAAGAGGATTATTTATTTAGGAGGACGTGAATCATTCTAGTATGGAAAACAAAAACAAAATAAAGCTAGCATGGTCTGAAAGTAATACTTGACTTTATAAAACCTCATATCAGGAAATCCATGGAAGGAAAAGGGTAGAAAAATGTGTCTCTAACTCATATATATTCATTTGATATATCTTTATAAGATATATATCGATGATACCACGAGTGGAACATTCTTTGGCATACCTCAATCCTCTTGACAGTGTTAATGTGACAACCATTTTATTTCAACTATGATTCTTAATTAATTTCACAATTATTCTGTTATATTAAGGTGGATGATTTTGATATCTGCTTTTCTTTAGAATATAGAGGAAACATGGATAGAACCCATGTCTATACCTTGCCTACACATTTAGCTGTGATAAGTTCCTTGTGATTTCAAAATGTCTAAAACTCATTCACTGATGTTTAAGTTTAATCATTTACTTATGCAAAAATTTAAAATTGTACTAATATAAGACATTATAACTATTAAAACTACAGTTCTGAATTAATGATTGTTTTATGTTCCTCAATTATTAAATAATTTTGTATTTTCACATAGTACTTATAATTGCTATTTTATCCCTACTTCAAAGCTTGGGCATTTAGATTCAACATGACCTGAAGTACTTGTGATAAATGTCAATTAATAAAAATGAGAATTTTTTTTGTACTTGTTCATTATTCCAAAAATAAAATTGAATTAATTTTTTCATTTGCAAAAACAATATTGAAATACATTGGCGATATTTATTCAGACTTTCAACAAAAAACTTTGAATAATTTGTTTCAATGTAAATAAAACTCTTGTATTTCAAAAAAAATTTATAACTTTTTATTATCCTCTTTTGTAATTAATCAGTATTTTAAGCAAACCGTAACATAACTAGACATACTTAAAATTATGTAACTGATTTACACAAGCAAATCATGCCCTCAACATCTTACAGCAAACAGGACTCTAGACAATTACCCATTTTAACTTCTGCAAAGACTCATTCATGGTAAGTGACATGTTATACTCGATAAGGTTTCAATCCATCAAGGTTTGTATCTGGAACGCTCCCTCAGCAGTCTCCTGTGCTCCGAGGTGGCACCTTTGCATGCTGACTGGATCAAGGAGGTGCCAGACACACCAGTGTGTTTATCTGCTAATGTGTCCATACGTGAATGTGCAGGTGAGGGCTGGTTGTAAGGAATATCACTGGTATTGTCACCCTGACAGGTGTATTTTGTCCTTAGTCCTCCCTTCTCTGGGCTCCCTACCTGTTACCACATGGGCAGCTTTCCTCAGCTGTGGCCTTCCACTATAATGCTTCTGCCTAGGCATTGGTCGACTGGAAAGTGAATCCTGGAAACTTAAGCCAAAATATACTTTGCTCCTTTCAGTTGCAGTTGCTATAGCCCAGTGATGATGGGTGACTAAAGAAGAAGCCAGACCAGCTCAGAGAATGGAGCGCTTAAAAGGCAGACTCATAACAGTCACTGTCCAGGAAGCCCCTGTGTCTTAGTCTTGAGCCAGAGCTCAATCCTTGATCCCTCTTTTTCTGTCCTCTCTGTGACATACTACTTCACATGTTGTCAAGTCACATCCCAGTATATTTTTGTTTCCCAGTGCCCAGTAGAAAACAATTACCACTGGAAAGAACTGGAGAATGTTCAAGCTTTCTAGCTTAAGTAAGTGGGCCAGGCAGCCTAGAAGCATAAGTGAAGAAAGAACATTTGACCTAATAACCAATATAACTTTTCCTTTAAATTTTCCTTAAGATTTAACTAAATTTTGGCATCATAATATTTATTCTTGTACAGTGACTATTTTGAAGTGATTTTCTTATACCTAAGCTTAGAATTCACTTCCTTCAGTACAATTATGATCTACATCTTCACAACAACAATGTGCAAGTTTGAACAAGAGCAGTCAAAGATGTTCAGTTTTGTTCATTGTACCTAGGGATATAATCTTGTGAGCTACTGAATTTTATACTTTGTTTTACAGTAAGACTCAATGGTCTGGCCAAAACACTTATTCCAAGGACCACCATTTAGTGCCTTTGTTGGGAAGCAGTTACAGTGATCAGAAAGTTAACTACAAAGTCTCGGAATTTGGTAAGTTTAGATGTTGATGAAGGACGATCATTTACAAAACTGAGCTGTCTTAAGAACTAAGTTGGGTGTACAAGTACAACCTAAGAAAACAAAGAGTGTTGGGGAGATAATTTGATGGTCTAAGCACCTGCCTGGTAAGTGCAAGGACCTGGTATAATCTACTTCCAAATGAACTTTAGACTGCCAGGCGTGGCAGCCCACGCCTCTAATCCCAGCACTAGGGAGGCTGAGCCAGGAGGATCAGCACAAGTTCGACACCAGCCTGGGCTACAAAAGTGAGCTCAAGGCTAGCCTGAGCTGCATAGCGAGACCCTGTCTCAAAAAGACAAAAAAAAAAAAAAAAAAATATGAACTTTAGACTGAGGCATCCAATTACAGCCCCAATTAGAGTAAGAGCCTCTCAAAAACAGGAAAATTGAAAATTAAGAGCACAATGCTCAAATAACCCAATTAAAAATAAGCAATAGGGCTAAATAGACATTTCTCAAATAAAAAAAATATACATAATAGACACATACATCAAATTTTTTTCAATATTATTGATCTTGAGGAAAATGAAAACCACAGCAAAATCACAAAGAGATATTACTTCACCTCATGAGACTGGCTATTATCACAAGTAGGAAGCATAGATAGCAAATGCTGATGAGAATAAATCAAAGAGACTCCCTAAGAAAAGTGGGAAAGAATATAACTTGGTGCAAACATTATGAAAAAAAGTATTAGAGTTCTTTGAAATTAAAAATAGAAATACTGTATAATCAATACATTCACTACTAGGTTTACAAATACAGAGGAATTTTAATACTTCTGTATTCCAATGTTATTATAACACTGTTCGCAGTGACTAAAGAGTGACAACAAATTAAATCAGTGACTAAAATATGGGCTTTATGCATACAATACAAATCTAGTCTCTGTTTAGAAACAATGAGATCCTGACACTTTGGACTACATGGATGCAATTAAATATAACTACAAACAGAACTCTTTCAAATGTGAAACATAAAAATGTGACCTCATAAAATTTAGAGTAGTTTGGTGGCCTGAAAGCCTGAGGAGAATTGGGGGAGGGCAGGAAACAGATGTAGCAAGGTTGACCAATGGCTATTAAGTTATAGTTAAATAAAATAAGAATTTCCAGTGTTCTATTTCATATTTGGTTACCATTGGTATTGACAATATGCAGTATATTTTGAAAGTCTAGAAAAATAGATTTTTGTGTCACTATAAAGAATCATGTAGCTTTATTTCAGGAAATAAAAATGCTCAGAGTGCTTTAAAACTTACACAATATAGGCAAGTACTAAAATTGCACATGGGACCACACAAATACATATAGTTTCTTTGTTAATGTGTGTCAGTTAAAACATAAATTTAGTTTTTGAAAAGATGTCATGTGGTGTAATAGAATACTAAAGGCACACCAGAAAGAATAAAATATTTAATAATAAAAGTGAAAGAAATAATGGGCGTGGTGGCTCACGCCTGTAATCCCAACACTAGGGAGGCTGAGGCAGGAGGATCAGTGCGAGTTCGAGACCAGCCTGGGCTACAAAAGTGAGCTCAAGGCTAGCTTGAACTGCATAGCGAGACCGTCTCAAAAAATAAATAAATAAATAAATAAATAAATAAATAAATAAAATAAAAAAAGTGAAAGAAATACAATTCTATATAATAAAATCTATATTTTTGAGGGCTGGTGAGATAGCTCAGTAGCTTTCCTGTCAAATGCAAGGACCTAAGTTCTATCCCTGGTTCAAACAAAAAAAAAAAAAAAAATTAAGGAAGGAATAAATAAGTAGCAAGAGATTTATGTGTCTAGCTCAGAAAATTTAACAATATTAAATTTCCCCAAGACAAACTATGGACTTAGTACCACAATTAAGAAAATTTTACTATACTTTTAATAATTGCTTAACCAATCTGGCAAGCATATATTGGTAATCTGAACAACCAAGTTGAAGATAACAATATGCAATATCACAACCATTGCTGAATTTCTATTCTGTTGTTCAGTGAATTTATGTATCACTCATAATGATTTTTTTACTATTTTTGTATTCTCTTTAAAAATTAAAGTGATAAAGAAAAAATTTTACCTACATACTTTTCAGAAACTTACAAATTCTAAGATTTACATGGAAATTCAAGCCACTCAATATAGTTAACACTATCTCAGACAAGAAAATGTTAGTGGATTCGTAGGCTACTTTTTCAAGAACAATCACTGTACTTAAGATAGCATGGTACTGGTATAATGGTAGAAAGGCAAGAAAGGCACTGAATTAAAATCTAGAAGTTAACCCTTATAGATAATCTTTTCATGAGGTACTCAAGAGATTCATTAGTGTGCACTAACCTTTCCACAACAGTTTAGACACCTAAACATGGATATCATATATAAATATTGTATCAAAATACGATATAGACTTAAATGTAGGGACAAAATCTATTGAATTTTTAGACAAAAGAGTATAATTATTTATTAATTTTATTTCCTATGAAGTGATACCAAAACACAAGAAAGAAGATATCTTATACATAATGAAAGCAAAATCTTTCAGAATTCAAAAAATACTATCAAAAAGAAAAGGAAATACACAAAATGAAAAACAATAAATATTTCAAAGCATACGTGTTAGGTGGACTACATTAGAGTACATCTAAAGAAGTCTTACAATACAGCAACTGGAAACTCCACTTAAAAAGTTGACATATTAGTCACATTCCCATCGCTGTGCCTGAGTGTAAAGAGGTCTACTTTGGCTCATGGAATCCAAGGGCTTAGTCCGTGGTTGGTGGCAGCAAGGCAGAGCAACACGGAAGAAGCCCACAGCAAGGAAAAGCTGCTCACCCAGCAGCAGGCAGGAAGCAGACAAAGACATGATCAGAGAGCAAGAATCCATCCTGCCAGATCTTGCCCCCAACAACTGTTCTCTTTTGAGAAGACTTCAAGTTTTAATAGTGCATACAGCTTAAAACTTAATGACGGATTAATCCCCAGGCAAGTACAGCACTCCAGTGATCCAGTCATCTTCCAAAAGTCTTATTGTGGGACAAATCAGGCTCTATGGGACATTTTAGATGTAAGCTATAACAGTTTGCAAAAGTTTGTTAAATATTCTTACCACAATAGAAGTACAGTGGCTACAGACTTTACAATTGACCACAGATTTCTCTTAAAAACATATGAAAAAGCCATCAAGTGTATGTTCAGCAACATTATTTGAGACATGTATACCTAACCCCAACCCTCAAAAAAATCTCTTCTTTTATTCTCAAGTAGATAAAATTAAATATTATTAACTTTTAAAATAAGTTGATAGATATGTAAACTATTCAAAATTCTCCTACATTGATAATGGAAGTCTAATATGACCACACCATTTAAAAACGTCTGATTATTCTTCAATGTATTAAATATACCATGGCCATATAATGCCAAAAGGCCGCTAAAATACCTAATAAGTGAAAACCTATGCCTACAGCAGACCATATAAATCATTCTGCATAAGTGCAAGCATTATTTCTAGTAATCTTAAAGTGGAAATCACCCCAGTGTCAAAGAATTCATAAATGGATAAATAAAATGTTTTTATTTATACAAAGAAATGAATTTTTGTCTGAAAGAAAGGAATAAAGTACTGATACCTTGACAAAAATATTATATTAAGTAATTAAAATATTCACAAAAATAATAAATACTTTATATGAATTACATAAAGCAGAGAAGTATAGAAAGACCAAGAAAATAGATTTGTTGTTGCCAGGGGTTAGAAGATAAGACAGACGTGAGTCTTCACAAAGAATTCTTTTATGGATATGAAAAATATTTTCAATCAGGCATAACACTAAAATATGTTTACAACACCAAAAAATATACTAGAAAGCACCAAACCTTATAATTCTTCATTTTAAAATTGAATATTATAGACAGTGAATTCTATCTCAAGATAAACTGCTCCCATTTTTAAAAATAAATCTCACCCACTCAAATTAAAATAAATGAAAAGACTACTCACACCTTTGGCAATGGGTGTGGAAATGAAGGTAAGTATCCATTCATCTCCGTGTTCCACACTTTGACCAGCGTGCAGCACCAAGCCTATACTAATGGAAACTGAACCAAAGGAGCCTTAAGGTCAAACTTTGAAATCGTCTTTGAGGAAACATGTTATCCACCCAATGTGTTAAATCTTTAATTTCTATGCACCTTCTCCAATGGCGAAATGAAACCACGTTTCTCCCACTAACAAACCAGCATTAATAGAAGCGAGTAATGATTTTTACTGAATTTCATTATCTAGACCACTTTATTGACGTATAAAAAGACTTAATAGTGGTTTTAAATGTACCTTTTTATGGCTTTGGGGAATGAAGAGTTTGCAACATTAAGTTTTGCATTAAGATTTGGTGTATGATTTCATTATGATCAGACTCAATGCTTCTTGAGGAACGATTTCTATCAGTAAAATACTCTTAAAGGTACAAATATAGGGTTTCTTATACAAGGAAATTTAGAGAACTACTGTGTTAAATGAAATATATAAAGTTTTACAGATTTCCATTCAATTTAGTCAATACAGAGTACACAAACATTCACAACCTGTGTTTAGTTATTTCATGGTTGGTTGTTAATTGAAATAATTGAGAATGAATTCATTTCTCTATTTTGTTCATTGAAAAAAAGGATAAGAGGCATAAAAGAAGTTCCATTTTGATAATCTCATCAATTCAAAGCACAATATACTGTTAAATATCATTAATGTTATAAAAATTATCATGTGTGGCCAGTGTCCAAATCATTTTTTCAAGCCAAAGAGCCTGAATATCCTGCTTTAATATTTTAGCAGTTTGAATAGTTAATATAGATTGCCTTTTTCTATTTCTTTCAAAAGTCCCAGCGTGGGCCAGTGAGATAGCTCAGCACTTAGAGCACCTGCTTCGGCAAGCTTAGGAAATCACAAGGACCACGGTTCAATCCCCAGCACCACATCCTGCACCATCCCCTCTGCTAGGGCAGGCTGATCTGGCCACAATATAAAAATAAAAATAAAAAGTCCCAATGTAAAAAAGGAAAACAAATTTTAAAACAAATTTACTTAATAAAGTAAATGGTGATAAGTAGCCAACTCCACAATAATTTTTAAATATTTCTTTATAATAAGAAACTCTATTAGCTTTTCTAATGTGCTATTCTGAGTGTTACTCCACCAATAAATTCTTCCTCTCAATAAAAGTCACTATGGTTGTCTACTCCTGATGTGTTTGTGTTCTATGAACAATATTCTTGTACATATATGCTACCTTATAAAAATGCAGTAACCATATAGTGCACATGATTTTATTTCTTTATGTGTACATTGACAATATCTTGGAACTCCTATTATATCTATGAACAAAGAAGCTGATTTTTATAATGTATCATTGCTTTATATATTGTGTACAATTGATTTGTAAATATACCTGTCAATAAATAATGTTTTCTTTATATTGGAAATATTACATAAGAGTATTTCACAAAGATACATATAAATTGGAAAAATACATTTATATTATTAATTTTAATAAGAAAGTAATAGTGATGAGACAGTTTCACAACAGGTTATGAGGACAGTTACAATAATTAATACATTTCATATTGTCTTCATATTAATTGTTCAGAGTAAAAGATGCAGACATGATATCTTGTCTAAGCACTCTTAAGTGCAAATCTCTCTTCTCCTTAAATTAAGAGAAAGTGGATATATATATATATATATATATATATATATATATATATATATATTCCATTGGTCTACAATAGTACTGGTTTATCAACAAAACTGGGACTGTCAGAAGCTATTGAGCCTTTTACAGCTCAGCTTATTAATATGGCTTTCCTTATGTCTCATGGTTAGACTTTTCTGCTCAATATTTGATATTCAGAAAGATAGTGATGTTAAGCTCAAGTGCCTATGTTATAGGGAATAATATCATGAAGCTTCTCTGTAAGCTTAACAACCTAAGATGGCAGACCAAAAAGTTCGATAAAAAAGAGCTTAAAGGATAGGAAAGACTTTGGCCCTAGCCCTTCAAGGTCAGTGAGGACTCAGGACATAAAAGAACTTGTACTGTAACATCCTATAACTCAGTGGTGTCCTAAATTGTCTGTTCAGGAAGATTATGGGACCACAGAGGAAAGTGATCATTGAACTACAGTGTGCCTGTGGATAAACAGATTTTTAAATAAAATTGCCAGGCCAGTCTATTAGATCAAAGAATGTTTTTAATATTTTTCAAGTTGGAATTTATAAATTATTTTCAAATTTGAAGCATCCGCAACATACTTCAAGTTGCATCAACCTGCATCCCAATGTAAAATAAATTCCCCATAATTTCATCAATACAACAGGTTCCCAAACTTTTTCATCTTTATCAAATTAATAAATGAGGATGGCATTAGATTGTTTTAAAAAATCGCAACAGTGTTTTAATATCCCACATTCTATTGTCAACATCTGGGATTTTTACTTGGGTTTCCTGTTGTTTGTTGTTTGACTACCTCCCCTTTCTGACTACCTCCCCTAAACAGTGTGAACAGATTACAATCAGCAGGGACTGTTTGTGACTGTCTTGTCTAGAATTGTTAGATATTAAATCTGAGTTACATATTATAAACTCTATGACATCCCACTGAAATTAATGCCAACTTCATACATGGGTTGTATTAGATACTGAAGATAAAGAGGAAAAGACTTAGTCCTGTTCTAAAGTGGCTGAGAGGTTGAGAATAAAGACTCCCTGCACTTTGACTGTTTTATTTCTGCATTATGTTTTATTTGTTGCTGTATATGCATGCATCCATGTGACGTGTAATTTAATTTGACTTACATTTGAAATTTTAATGTAAAATAATGATAACACAAATAGTCAATCTGTTGAGACTGGCTTCTGTTTTCTCAATGTTATGTTGATTCATTGATGTTTTTAAGCCTCTAGTTTCACAGTCATTACTCCTTGTATTCTATTGATTGGAGATGTCACAGTTCTTTTTTCTTTCTAATGTGGACTGACATTTGGGCTATTTGACATTTGAACTGAGTTTGGAGCTATTACTATTAGTTCTTCAGTTAGTACTCCTGTACAAGTTTCCTGGTCTAAATTTATAAGAGTCTATAAAATAGTTGAATGTATATCTTAAAATTTCCTTTTTAACAGCTTGTCAGACATGTAGCAATTTTCCCTCCTACCAATAAGGTATACAGTTGCCATTGTTCTAGATTTTCATAGTTCCAGAACTTCAGATTTTGAAAAATCTTCTGTTATAATTACCATTAAAATTAACATAGAAGATAACAAAAATAACTACATTTAACACAGTTAACAGTTAATATGACGTAGAAATTAATATAAAAATTAACAAAAAGAACATAAATAAAAATATTAACATATATTCAGGATGTAAAACAGTATCTCTTAGAGTAAGCATACCCCTTTTACCTGTAGCTTCTATTGTCATTTTATAATTTTTAATGTATATGTAATTAATTTCAAATCATAATAACCAATAATTTCCTTTTATTTTATTTTAGGTATTCCTTTTTTAAATCTTCCCAAGCTTGATGTTTACTTCTCCTCATGTAAAAATGTTTAAACAAAGCCGGGCGTGGTGGCTCACACCTGTAATCCCAGCACTCGGGAGGCTGAGGCAGGAGGATTGGTGCGAGTTCGAGACCAGCCTCAGCTACAAAAGTGAGCTCAAGGCTAGCCTCAACTGCATAGCGAGACCCTGTCTCAAAAAGACAAAAAAAAAAATGTTTAAACATTCATGATAATATGAAATAGGTTTGCAGCAAGTAGCAAAAACTCTGCAAAATTTATGTTGAATTTGAAACTTCTTTTCCTATTGGGTTAAAAAAATTGTGAACATTTTAAAGACTCTATACTAGTTGTGGAGATGAGAAATTTCATTAGTAAAATTATTCCAATATGAAAATGTATATTTTAGGGATTTTTTTTAAAAGTTAGGTCACATTACACCTGATCACATTAGGCAGGGTACATACTATTTATAAAGCATAATTAAGAAGAACACAGAAAAAATGTCAGAACAAATCAAAGTTAAAAGAATTAAGAACACACACACATCTATGTTGTGTTGAATTTAGATGCTGAATAAGATTGTAACAAAAGTAAGTGACTTCTTGGTGCTTGTTTTCTGAAAGAAATCACACTGTAAGTCCCAATCCACATTTACACTCTTTCAGAATTCACTCTGATATGCGAAACACACAGAATAACTATTTGGCCAATGAGTAACTCATGGGATAGAACATTATCCAAAGCAGAATTGCTTAATTAGACTTACAATTATTTTGTGAAAAGTCCTGCACTACTAAGATACCTGTTATTGCATATTCTAGGAATTGTGACTAATAAATTAAATGCCAGAGTCTTACAATGATCCATGACTAGGAAAACACACCTGTAAATTACTTAAATTGTTGCAATGATTACATTGTATGATTCAAGTTAAGCAAGGCTTTAAACCAGTTACAATATATCAGACACATTTATACTAACTCAGATTACACTTGAAATTTCAATATCATGGTTATTCAAATTTTAAATGTTTAACTATTGTATAGAAGTAATCATCTAATTAGTAGAAACTGAAAAACATAGAATTAAGTAGGAATCCACATTTAGTAATTATAGAGCAAATAAAAATTCACTATGTAAGTAAGCCACCATCGAGGATTTATGCATATATGGTCAGACCCAAAAAGATAGAACAATAATAAATTCTAAACCACCATCATTAAGTAAGAGACTCCTACTTTGAGGAGACCATGTCAATTTCATAAATGTTGTTCACTTGAAGAAAGTGCTATCCAGAGACCTACACATGGATAGAAAAATGGCTGAATGAAGGTGGGTATATAGCCAGGAAAAATAACATTTAAAATATAAGTAAGACAGAATATTGGATGGTTGAGTTAAAGGTGTTCTTATTGACCACACTACTGCTGCCACCAAAAGCTATTTGGCCAATGAGTAACTTCAATATTTCATTCATTCCTATTACAACACGAAATCATTATTCCATTTCATCCTCAGGACTCTGCCTTGAAGTTCATGTCCCTGTGTTCTGATCACTTTATACATTTTATCGCCTTTTTTATGTATGTTGGCAACTCTTACAATAATTTCTGTGTTTCACTTTGGCTCATTCCAACTGATAGCCCATAGAGTTTTACAATCAGACCCTAACAGCTAACTTCATTTCACTAAACAGTCTGCAAAAATTTAATTTATCACTGTTTCACTAAAACATATTCTCTAGCTATGGTAAAACTAGCACCAGCCAGAATTGTAGAACTTGAGCTACTAAACATAACGTTTAGTTGTATGGACAAAACAATTTAAGCTTCCACTTTACTAGTTCATTTACTCCTGAAATACATATTGAATCATGATCAACGATATCACTTTAACCATAAAGTTTGTGTTCATCTAACATCCTTTCTAATTTTTGAATATTATATGGTTTCCCTTTTTATGCTTTGAACAGAATAAACTATAGTAAACAAAAATACACTAGAAATGATATGGAATTTCACTAAACAAAATAATAGGAATTCAACAGCAGTTGTTATATTTCACATTTTTCTTCAAATTAGTTGTTTGGAATATTGATTATAAGCATGCAAAACTGGTCAAAAAATTAAGGAAAAAATACTTTAAGCATTAACTGCTTGCTTTGATAGACCAGCAGAAATCAGCAAAACACTTATCCAAGCTGCTGTTTTATTTTTTACTGGGTCCCTTTATTTTAGCTACATTGTCCCTAGAATTCTTTCTCCTTTTCACATTAAACAATTAGAAATGAATCCAAACTTCATAGAAGGTTATGCTCCTATTCTTTTCTATATTCACGTGTTTAAGTATGGCTAGTGGATTTATAGCCTTAGGAGATTATATCCACAGTGCATTTACCATGCTATATTTCATTCAGGCTCTCAAAAAGTCCCTAACATTAGCAGACATACTTCAACTAATTTGTTTTGTTCCATAACTGACATAATATTATTGCCTCTATTTATGTCATCAAAAACACTATAGTATGCTACTATCCACTTACCAGATGGCCTAACCTCCTTAAGAAAGAAAATAAAAGCACTAAAGTGAAATTATAACCATCTCTTTCAACATAGAACCTCATGGGCCTCTTAATATCATGCCTCTTGTATGACCTTTTTGTTTTGACAGTGTATAATATGCTTCCTTCATTTGGTGTCTGGCCATAAAATGTCACGTTATTGATCACCAGAAATTTGCTATGACTGCCTTTTCTGGGACCATTTTCTCCATTTTTAGGGTCATTGTTTGTCAAGAAGTTTGCAAAAGTAGTTACACATTACATCTGAAATTTTTAGATGTTGTCTAAAAGTTCCTAGAATATTCTGCTTCATATTCTAATCAATCTGGTCTGGGATTATTCATATTTTTAATGCCCCAGAGATTCTAATATGAAATCAATGTTGGGAATGGGTATTATTCCCTCTGTAGTCATGGACTCTCAGGAGCAGGTCTATTCCTTTTGTATTCATGCAATCTTCAGTGTCAGCATTCTTCCTTCAGTATATATTTATGTCTTCCTTCAGTAGGCATGAATGTTAGTCAAATAAGTTAACTAATATTGCTTTTAAGGTTTAGATGTAAAATGTATCCTCAAAGTCTCATTTGTCCAAAGGTGGGGCTATAGGAGAGTAATTGGATCATGAGGACACTATCCATTAGCTGATTAATCCACCGATATATATATATATATATATATATATATATATATATATATATATACCTTCCTTCTTCCTTTACTCCTTCCCCTCATCCCTAGTGTAAGAACAAGGAAGGGTTAATAAAATCCAAAAGGCACAATAGGGGCTGGGGAGATAGCTCAGTAGCACACGTGCCTACCTGGCAAGTACAAGGTTCAAAGTTCCATTCCCAGTACTAGGCTGAGCAGCACTGCTCATGCAGCCCCTCTACCAGACCCTTTCTGCCTTGAAGCGAGCTAACCATGGAATGCATCCTTTCAAATCATGAGCAAAAGTAAACCTGCTCTGCTTTAAATTGTACCTATCTATCATTTTGTCTGGTGACAAAGAAGTAACAAATACGTTTGTCTTCCAAATTTTATTCACTCTAGCTAGTATTTGTTCTCATTGTTTCTATTAGAAGAGCATTCCACACTATTCCTCTATTTCTTTTCTTAAAGTTACGAAGCTAGTGATATGTGCCCATACACAGATACTATGGTTACTAGCCACCCTCATATAAAATGAAATACAATCCAACAAGTAATTTTTAAGATCTCACCTTTATTAAATAATCTTCAACATTAATCTATTGACTTATTTTTAATACTGGAAATCTTTTATTCTTAAGAGTTGTTGATGTATCTTTTATTTATGGTTTTCCTCATTTTGAAGTATGCTTGTTCTGGTCTAGAGGTTCTTTTGCTTTTCTCCTTTTGAAAATACTGATGTTTTCCATTTCCTGCAGCTTTTACACTTTATTTGCATATTTCTATAGTTCTTCCTATCACCTACATGCTAGTACCATTTATATAAGCATGTTCGGGAATCCACACCACTTTTTCTGAAAATTTAATGTGCACTTGAATAGTGAGGTTTCTTGGATCAGTACCATGATTTTAAATCTATCCATCTGGCTGGGACCTGACGATTTCCATGTCTAATAAATTTTCAGACACGTTTGTTATTCCTGCTCCAAATATTATGCTTTGATCCATGAAAGTTTAGATAAATTTCTTATCCTCTGCACCCATCTGCCTCAGGAACCAGGGCATATCCACAGAGGGTTGTGACACTTACACTCAAGCCATTAGGATCCAATTTCTCTTGCAAATATCTTCTCAAATTTTCCCCTTCTTCTCTATTATCTGTCTAAATGAAAATGTACACACAAGAAATGCCCAAAAGGAAACAATAGAATGAGCCATAATTTTTCATTATCCTTAAGAATAGTGCTTCTATTCAAATGTCAAGTTCTGGTAGTTGATCCTTATACATGTCTCTTATTTCTCTACACTACTAGCTTTTGCTTTTCTTCATTATCACATCTAATTTTGCTTTGATTACATCAGCAACATCAGCGATCGTTTTTCTGCAGCCAATCATCCATGCACCAATTACATATTAAATTATCTTTTACAGGGACTTTTCTAAATCACGTGGCTAATGCTTTTACTGTCATACATAAAAGCTTCTGGTAGATTTTACAGCATGGCTTGAACTCCAAACACACGTCAGCATCTCTACTTTTATGTGTGGTCCATTAACTCCTGTCCTTATGCCATGTGTCATACTCTAACTCCATAGAAAATATGGCTTTCCTTGTCTTTGTGCACTTGCATAGGCTCTTATCTCCTCGCAGAATGACCTCATCGCAGTTTTCAAAAATGTTCCCTCTTGCACAAATTGTTTTACATTTTTGAGCTACCAACAAAGCCTACTGTGAAAGAATTTCTTATTTTATAAACATTTCAATGTACATGTATTGATTCTTGTTATTTTCTCCTGCAATGATCACTGTGCTTCCTCTCTCACCTTAAGAATAGGAGAATGGTACCATGATTCTGTCTTTAGTTAAAGTCTAACAGTATTTACAACAGAGATTTTTATTTTTTTAAGTGTTTCAACATTCTCTTTTTAGTTTATTTTAATGAGAAAAAGAGATAAAATAGCAATGAAACAATTTGAAAACAAGTTAGTAGGATGGTTACAATGACTATAACCATGCATATTGTTGTCTTCATAGTAGTTATTCAGAGGACAAGATATAGATCTGATATTTTGTTGAAACAATGTTAATACAAATTTTTATTCTCAATGAACTAAGACAAAGTAGTTGCATATCTATGCTAACCCTCTTCTGTATACATATATATATATATATATATATATATATATATATATATATATGTATTTTTTTCTTTTTAAAGTTTTACTAGGAGAAAATATCATACCATGTCTTCTAAGTAGATTGTAAGTCAAAATATGGTACAAATCATGAAACAAAAAGTATAAACAATATTCAGAAAATTGCTTAAGTAATAAGTAATTAAAATTAAATTAAATATTTCAGCACAATGTTCCAAAATTCAAATCAAATCACAAGTCCAACTTAGAGGCCAGAATGTTGTGTATCATATGTACAAGTCTGTCACCAATTCAGAATACATCAGCATATTCTACAAATGGACCTCTCCTGCCTCTATGGGCCATGATTCGTCTAGTTCTACAGGGTGGATATCAAGGAAATAGCAGTATCTCAGTCCCACAAGTGGGACCTGGCCAGTAGTTAGCATCATGGACACTGTCCGTGTCCACAACTTACTAGAAATTTGTGCAATATCCTTTCCCCAAACTGCTAGAAGTTCTGGTCATACATATGTCATTTCAGTATTTATGTTATGCTTTATTCTTAGTAATTCTTTACTACCATGGAACCTTTTCTTTGTTGATATCTTTGTATATATTAACCTATTCAAATACTATGTGAGTACAAAAGATTTTTTAAATTACCAACTAATATATTTTTAAACTGACTATTTTTTATGTTCAATATGTTTAACATCCTCTGAAAACACAAAATATATATAATTAACTACATAGTTTTAATCTCATTTATGATAGTGTGATCTATTATCTAATTATTTAGCATATTAAATATTATTATCAACTCAAAATTTCATATTAGTCTATATCCCTGACCTATGATGCATAAAATGCAAGCATAACATTGTCTCTTTATTTCCTCTTTTACTCCAACCCATATCTCTTTACCATATTAATCTTCAGTTTTTCAAAATATTACACTATCTTTCAAAAACTTTCTTCTTATGACAGATAAAATTATCAGATTTTCATTAATCATGTTGGTCTATTCAAGTTGTCATAACAATATCATAAACTGGATAGTTTATACATGACCAAAATTCCTAGACCAAGGAACAGTTTTGTTCCATGTTTAATGGAGGTGGGCTTCAGGGTACAAGGACTATCATCTCATGATAACCTGCCATGGAGGAAGAGGTGAGTGTCCTTTGGAAGGACACTAACTCCATTAATGAAGGTCTTGTCCACATAATCTGATCAGTCTCCAAGGACATATACCTCAAGATCTATCACATTGGAGGTTAGAATTTCAACATATGACTTGGGGAAAACATAAACATTTAATCCATCTCATAAAATGAGATCTTTCTTTATTTCTTTCTTGTTTCAGAGCCTTTGTTTGTTTATTCAGTCATTTTTATGGCTGGCTCAGCCCGGCCCGAGAGCAGGGCTGGCGCAGCATGTGGTGCCGGGGATCAAACCGCGGTCCCTGAAGCTGCCCAAGCTTTCCCAAGCAGGCGCTTTAGAGCACTGAGCCATCCCGATCTTTCTTGGTGTAGTCTGAACCATAATTTTTAGAATTTTCCCACTAAAATCTTTTTTATATGTAACCTCTACACCTCACTTTAGTTTTCAGTAAACATTTCCTATTTCTGTGTCTTAGCTCATATGTTCCCTTCATGGAGACATATGTTGAAATCTTTCAAAACTCTATTTAAATGCTAGTTCCCTCGAAGCTTCTCTCTAAATTTAAGTAAACGCTCCATCTGTCAACTTCGATAGCACTTTATCTGTAAGATTCCAAGGCACTGACTCATTTTCATATCCTATTAGTAGTACTCAAAGGTATGTCTTATATTCTCTTCACAATGGAAGCCTAAAATTTTGTAGAATTTATGCTGAACTATCCTTGCATTTGATGCCCTGAATGGTCTCAAAACAATAAGAGAAAACCTAGAAGATGAACAAAACCTCTCCAGCAGAAACAGACAGAGTAGCTATGGCACTGGTTCTGAATGCCCAGATATGTGCAGTGAGGAGACAGCTGATGATTTTCAGGCTCACTGAAGGGAAGCAAAGACTATTTAGTAATAAACTACAGTTTCAGACATTTTTTAAAGAAATGAAGCATTTCACAAGGGAGAAAAAATGTAGGGCATAAAATAGTTGGTAAATAAAATTGTATTGCACATTAAGAAAAATATTGAACATTGAAGTTTTACAGCTACCTAACATCAAACTTTCAAAAAAAGTTACTGCAGAAATTAAAATAGAGTTCTTTCTGAAATATAAAATAATGAAAATAAGGAGCAAAATACATTCTCAGGAGCCAGGACAACCCAGAACAAACCCAGGAGACATCACCATAGAAGAAATTGGAAGGTATATGCCTAAAATCTCTAGACTAATACCAACTAAAGAAATAACTGCTGAAGGATAAAGATGAAATCAGATAAGAAATGATATCCCAGGTAAAATACAAAAAGAAATGATAGCTATAATCAAAGAATTACTAAACATTTCTAAAGACGGCTTTGATTTAAAAAATATATAGGACAATAGGAAAATGTTAGAAACCTTGAATGATCAATATAGGAAAGAAACAGAATGCATGACACAGATTCAAAGAGATATATAGAAAATTAAAAATTCCAAGCCAGGTTAGTGGCTCATTTCTGTAATCCCAGCACTTGGGAGGCTGAGGCAGGAGGATCAGTGTGAGTTTGAGACCAGTCTGGGCTACAAAAGTGAGCTCAAGGCCAGCCTTAACTGCATAGTGAGACCCTAACTCTAAAAACAAAAAAAGCCATTAAAAGTTGGTAAAAGTTGGTCAAGCAATGGCTGTGACTCGTCCCAAAGGCTGACACTGACAACAGTTCTGCAAAGCACTGTACATGGTTCCAAAATTAATCCTAAGGGGATTTGACCTTGGAAAATACAAAAGATGAATGTTTTGTTATACAGGTCTTGCTTTAACTTGCCCTTGATCACCCAGCGAAAAAGCTGAATTATGAGGCATGAAACGCAGAGCTAGATTGGTGTGATGAGCTGTAGGAGGATTGGATCAACAGCCTCCAACATTGCCAGTTTCACTGGTGGCCCACTGCAATTGTGGAACATTGTGCTGTATGTGCATCTGTTTCCTCTTAGTTGAAAGACAAGAATTTTTTTTCTTTTGTTTTCTTTCCTTACCGATATCAATTGGAAGATGTGTCATGCCCACACCCTGTGCTCTGTATTACTATTGTAGGACAATATGTAGTGTGTCAATTGTTGTGACTATACTACTGATGTGTTGTCAAACTATCATATTGATATTTCTTATTAAAATTAATTAATTTTAAAAAAAGAAACTGATGGCTCTGTTCCATTAAGATAGTTCATCAGTCTAAGCACCTCCTCATGTATTTATTAGCTTCTAGTATTTCTTCCTCTGAACCGTATTAATATGCTGAGCCGTAAAAGGTCAAGTCAACAGCTTCTGACATTGCTAGTTCTGCTGATAACCACTACTGTTATGGACTATTGGACTATAAATACAGCTACTTCCTCTTAGTTCAATGAGAAGAAAGATTTGTACTAATTATACAGTGTTCAAACAAGATACCATGTCTGCATCTTGCGCTCTAAACAACTACTATGAAGACAACAATATACAATGTATTAATTATTGTAACTGTCCCACTAACATATTTTGATATTGATGTTTTCTGCTTTGTCTGCTTCCAGTCACTTCGTTGTTTAATCCATAACACATTCAGCTGTGTTATGCGCTTAAGTTCTTGTTTTCTTCTTTAAAGTACTTATATTAGGGAGACTATACGATATTTACACATATAGGTCTGGTTTATTTCACTAATGAGTATATGTTCAATATACATCCATTTATATATGAAGTCTTCAAACTTATCATTTTTTATGGATGAGTAGTATTCCATTGTATAAAAATACCACACCCACTAACCTATTTTGAAACTGTCTCATTATTTCTTTCTCATTAAAATTAATAAATATAGAGAAACAATATGACATTTAGGTAGCTGAGGCATATAGAACTCTGGATTATATCAACCCAGTTAAAAATACACCTAGACATGTAATAGTTAAGGTTCCAGAAATTCAGAACTATATCACATACTAAAGCCACTAGACAAAAGAAGCATATCATATTTAAAGGAAAACTAATCAGAATAACAGTAGAGTTCCTCTCATAAACCCTGAAGTTAAGAAGAACAAGGACTGAAGTACTTCAAGTCCTACAAGAAAACAAATTCAAACCCAGACTGATATAACCTCTCTGTAAAGCTTAATGGAGAAGTAAAATACTTACATGACAAGAGACAACCACAGCATTTGTGGCAATCAAAAGATGGAAAGCGATGTTATATGCTCCAAAACCTCAGAGAAAAACAGGGTAGCTGTTCTGTTCACAGACAATCGGAACTTCAAGCCAGGAATATACAAACAAGTTAAGAAGGTCACTACATAGTGGTTAGGTGAAAAATCCAAGAGAAAGATATAACAGTCATATACATGTATGCACCAAATATGGGACCACCCAACTATATAAGACCAACTTCAATGGACATGAAAACTCAAATAACCAATATCACAATTTAAACAGGGGACCTTAACACGTAATGTCTCAAAAATATCAGTCAAGCAGACAAAAAATTAGCAAAGAGAGAACAGGCCTCCACAAGTCTTTCAACAAATGGACTTAGTGGACATATACACAGTGGTGTTCTGCCCAGCAACAATTGAATACACATTCCTTTCAGCTACATAGGGGACGTTTCTTAAAATAGTTCATGTCGTAGTCCCCAGGTAATGCTTAAGTATGCTTAAGTATGCAAGAAAACGGAAATTATCCCATGCATATTATCTGACCACAGTGCCATGAAACTGCATATTAATGACAAAAGAAACCACAAATAATACATAAGCATATGGAAATTAAATCAATCCAGTCTCAGCAATCAATGAGTTACAGATGAAATTAAACAAATTCAGCTTTATCTACAATCCAGTAATTTTAGCAAAACCTGCTAGATTTTTTGGGATGAAAAGAAAACAGTTGCCTGAGGAAAATTTATAGCAGTGAACTCACACATTAGGAAAACAAAACAAGAACAAAGAAATACCATAAGACAGCACCTGAAGCTTTTAGAAAAAGAAGAGCAAACCAAGTGAAAAGCCTAAAGATGGGAGGAAATTATACAGCTTAGAACCAAAATTAATGCAATTGAGGCAAAGAAAACAATACAAATAATTAATGAATCAAGAGGCTGGTTCTTTGAAAGATTAAATAAGGTTAATAAACCCCTAATCAACCTTCTCTAAAAGAGGAAATAAAAACTCAAATGCAAGCAATAAGAAAAGGGAGAAATTACTACAGAAACTGGAAAATCAGAAGATCATCAATAGCTATTTTGAAAATCTTTACTCTCACAGAATTGAAAACACAAGAAATGGACAGATTCCTAATAGGTACAAATTATCAATACTGAATCAAGAAGATATAGAAACTCTGAATAATCCAATATCAGCCAATGAAAATAAAAAATGTAATAAAAAACAACAAAGAAAATCTCAGGTCTTGATGGATACACAGCTGAAATCTATAAGAAATCAAAAGAAGATTCCATCTCCAAGCCCCTCAAACTCTTCAATAGAACTGAAAAAGAAACATTATTCCTGAAATCATTCTTGGAGGCAAGTATTATATAGATACTAAAATCATAAAAAGTTTCAACCACTAGTTCCAGCCAAGTAGCTTAGCAGACTAAAGCACCTGGTTAGGCAGAGTGCAGAGGCCAGGGTTCAGTGCCCTCCAGACCCACCCTTGGGGCACACTGAGACTGCGATTGAGAGGGTGCATGCCTGTAATCACAGCATGTAGGAGTCTGAAAACAGGAGAATCACTATAAGTCTGATCTGTGTAGTGAGACCCTGCAGACCTTGTAGACTTTGTGCTAAATACATAAAAAAAAAAAAAAAAACATTCAACAACAAAAAAATAGACTGATCTTCCTCATGAACATAGATACAAAAATCATCAATAAAACATTAGCAAATAAAATAGAGCAAATCATGAAGATTATAAACCACGATCAAGTAGGATTTATCCCAGGGATGCAAGGATAGTTCAACATATAGAAATCTACAGATGTAATACACTATATTAATAGAGCTAAAATCAAAAACCACATGATCATCTCAATAGATTCCAAAAAAGGTTTTTGACAAAGTCCAACACTCATTCATGATCCAAGCCTTACAGAAAATTGGAATATTTGGCCTCTAACAATCTAATAAAAGCCATCTATGACAATCAAACATCTAACATAATTCAAAGTACGGAAAAACTCAAAGCTTTTCCTCTGAGGGGCCAGGAAGATAGCTCCATGGCATAAGTGCCTGCCTGACAAGTGCAAGTTCATGTGCTCGAACCCTAGTCCCACAAAAAAAAAAAACCTTTTCCTCTCAAATCAGGTATATGATACACCTGATTGTATATATACCAGATATAGATATCCTCTGTCACCACTCCTGTTCAACATAGTTCTGAAATCATTAGCTAGAGCCATTGGACAAGAGAGAGAAATAAAAATATGAATAGATAGGGAAGATGTTAATCTATCATTATTTGTGCATAACATGTTTCTTGAAATTATACTTGGAAGACCCAAAAACTTCCAAGAAGTTACTAGAATTAATAAACAAATGTAGTTGCATAGCAAGATCCAAAGTTAATATCCAAAGCCCAATAACATTCCACTGCACAGATAACAAACTTACTGAGAAAAATTAGAGAAATAATGTCCTTCACAATAACATTTTAAAAATTAAATACTTAGGAATTAATCTCATAAAGGAAGTAAAAGATCTATGCAATACAAGTTACAATACTCTGTGAAAAGAGATCAAAGAGGATTTCAGAAAATACAAGGATATTCCTTGATCTTAGCTAGGAAGAATCAACATTGTGAAAATGGTTATATCTCAAAATTTTTATACAAATGTAATGCAATCCCTACCAAAATACCATCAATGCTCCTCCCAAAGCTAGAGAAAACATTTTTAAAATTTATTCAGAACCAGAATAAACCTAGAATACCAAAGGCAATCCTGGGCAACAAAGGCAAGGCAGGAGGCGTTACAGTCCCTGCATTGAAATTGTCCTGGAAAGTTACTGTAATAAAATCAGCACAGTGCTGGCAGAAATACTGACCTGAAGATCAATGGAATAGATTAGAAGATACAGATATAACCACAAACATACTCGGCCATCTTATCTTTGACAAGGGGTCCAAACATGTTAGCTGGAAGAAAGAAAGTTTCTTTAGCAAATGGTGCTGGAAAAATTATCTCCTCACATGGCAAAAACAAAAACTCAAATTAGGTCTAACATCATGCACTAAACTAAAGTCAAGGGCTGGCCAAATAGCTCAGTGTATTATAGTGCCTGCAAACAGGCACAGGGGCCAAGGGTTCAGTTCCCATGCCTGCTATTCTGGCCTTCCCCCAGTGCATGCTGAGAAGGCTAGTGAGACTGGACATGGTGATGCATGCCTGTAATCCCAGATCTTGGGAGGCTATAAACAGGTGGATCACTATGAGTCCAATCTAGTCATGAGACCTGGAACGCCCTGTAGACCTTTCCCTAAAAACTCAAAATACATAAACAAGTAAATAAATAAATAAAGTCAAAATGGATTGAAGATCTAAACATTAAAACAGAAACACTAAATCTCATGGAAGAGAATGTAGGTGGAAACCTAGAACACATAGGGTAAGCAGGCAATTTTTGAACAAAAACCAAACTGCATGGGAAATACTTCAAAGGATTGATAACTGGAGTCTCATCTTTTTGAGATGTTTCTGCACATCAAAAGAATTTACAAACGGGGTGAAGAGGTGGCCCACACCACTGACCATTTGAGAAATGAAAATTAACGTAACACTGAGATACCATCTCACCCTAGAAAGCAAGGCTATCACAAAAGCAATCAACAAATAACAGATGGTGGAGAGGCTGTCAGGAGAAAGAAATCTTTCTCCACTGATCATGGGAATGTAGAATGACACATGATATGGAATGTATCCCATGCTATGGAAACTAGTGTGGAGGCTCCTCAAACCCTAAGATTGAAAAATTCTTTCAATCTAGCTATTCCCCTTCTGGGTATTTTCCCAAAAGGACTGTAAACATCATACTGCTGTGATATATGCCCACCCATGTTTACAGCATCACAACTTGTCATAGCCATGTCTTGGAAACAACCAAAATGCCCATCACCTGAGGACTGGATACAAAAAATTTTGTATTTTTATTCAGTGAAGTATTACTCAGCTATAAAAAAGATAAACTCAAAGCCTTCATGTGTAACTGGATGAAACCATGGGTTATATTCATAAGTGAAATAAATCAGACCCTGATGTGTAAATATTATATTGTCTCTTTAGTGTAAGAACCTGAAAAAAAAATAAAACCTGAAAGATATAATAGATAGTGGTAAAACATAAAGTGAATTTGAGGATTAATCAATGAAGTTGAGGAAAATGAGAAAAGATAGGAAAATAGGAAGGGGGAAAATACGCAAGTGTATATACAGGATGGTTGAGATTATTTTACTAGTGATTTCCATAGGTTTTTTGAAAATAGCAGCTAATGTGTGGAATTTTCAACTTGACTAACTCCATATGCTGATATCTGAGATGTAAGCAACTACATTGAGGACAGTAATATGTGGTACAAAAACCATGCTTTAATGCCCCTCACCATGGTCTTCTAATTGTGTACCATTTCTATTGTCTTGTCAATTATCATTACACTCTTTTTAAAAGATAGTTTTAAAAAGTTAAAAAAAAGAAAAATAAGGTTTCTTGAAAGCAAACAGTAATATTCAATCATTAAGCCAATCTTGCATAACCATATCTGCTAATCTAAACAACAGATTTGATAATTAAAATAAATATTATAACACCAATTTTTGTTTGTTTGCTTTGGTCTGTTTTGTTTTCAGTACTGAGAATTGAACTTAGGATCTTGAGCTTGCCAGGTAGGTGCTTATTCTAACAAGCTGTCTCTCTGGCCCATAACAACCATTGTTAAATAGCAATTCTTGTTTGAAAATCTGTAACATGTGGATTGTTGTATGTTATGCTGTTTCTGTCTTTGTTTCTGCTATTTGTTTTTGCTTCTGCTTTTACTATTCATAATGAAACAAAATTTTAAAAAAGAAACAATATAATGAAAACTACAAAAAGAATGAAAAATAATCTAGAACAATTGTATTGCACTGTTTTAGATGGTTGTTTAGTAATCAAATTGAAAAATGGATGAAGCAAAAAAAAAAAAGGGTACATTAGATGTAAATGTGAGTGAAATGGCTTAGTTGGACAGAATTAAGTCTTGCAATGGATGATTTAGTTTACAAAGGAGTGAGCAATCAGACGGCCAACACTTCTATGGTATATAATGGAAGGTATGTCTGCCTGTCTTTCCGTTTATTACACGGATCAATGACTAATACTCCAAACCGAGGATACATATGTAATGAATTTATTATACAAGCCTATTTATATAATATTTATAAGTAATATCATGTATAATGATTATATTTAAGTGTTACACATTTATATATAATTCTGAAACATAGAATCATTTAAATTAATGTAATACATATAATTTTAAAGTTTATTCTGCCATTTCAGAATACTTCAGATTGAAAAATGTTTTCCTTACTTTTAAAGTACATATCAAGTTTAACCTGCATTCTTCAAAATGTCAAATTGCAAAATTTAAGAAAACAAATAATAGGTAAATAATAATTTCAGGGACAATGTTTGAAACAAAATGAGATACAAAACTTAACTTACAAATGAATATCAAAATAGCTAATTTTAATATGCAAAAGGATAATTCATTTCTTAAAAATGTACCACAAGTTAATTATTCTACAACAAAAGCTAACTTAATTTCTTATGTAAGTTTAACATTTCTGAATTTCATATATTCCTTAATTTCATGCACTATCACCCTACAACTGACATTGCTAAGGACAAAATTCTTTTAAAAAGAAAAGCAGCTAAATATAAAATGTCCAATTGTAGTGAAAGCCCTCACAACCCTAGGCTTGCCAGGTTCTTATGCTTCATCAATAAAATGTAACTAAAAATTGCGTATTTTTTTCTCTGCTCTTTCTCTAAAATGATCTTTTCTTTCCATCTCATAGGATCTGCTTTATCTGATTGACAAAGTTAGGCACTCCAGTGACCTAAGGCAAAATCTAATTTCCAGGCATTTTTAATAAATCAGAGCTGCTCCAATGCAAAGTGACTCACACAGACATTCTGTATCACATTATTTTGCTAATAATATTTTCCAAGTACAATTTCCAAGTCTTCTCAAATGCATAGATTATCATTCTATTATCTTTACCATATTCAACCTTGTTTAGACATCGGGCAAAGTTCTGCTCCCTTAAAAAGATTTTTAACAAATGGAGTAGCTAAATTTTCTAATATCAATAAGTTACAGAATTATCCTTCCTCTTTCAACATACAATTTGTATTGGTTTCAGTTAATTCTAGAAACATGTTTAATTTCTATTTCAATTTGAAATACTTCGACATTATATTTTTCTCATCATGTTATGAAGTACTTTAAAAGATAAATGTTCTCTACCATTAGATCTTATTTTAATTGGTCTCATATTACATACACTGATTTTGTATAGATATCATTTTATATAGAAATTGTCTATTCGCCGGGCATGGTGGCTCACGCCTGTAATCCCAGCACTCGAGAGGCTGAGGCAGGAGAATTGGTGCAAGTTTGAGACCAGCCTGGGCTACAAAAGTGAGCTCAAGGCCAGCCTCAACTGCATAGCGAGACCCTG
>PVJA010000557.1:97739-111036 GCA_004027025.1 Myocastor coypus | reverse complement strand
CTATTCTAAGTGTATATTATAATAAAGACACCACAACATACACACCCAGAAATATTAACCTAAAATTGCTCCACATAAACTGTAACATACTGAATTCTCTTCTCCAAAAGCAATATTCCAATAATTTCTGCCCTTTTCATCTTTCTTCTTTAAATACAGCTGAGAATGTCGATTGGGTGGGGTTACATTCATGTAACCACCATCTGGTTCCTTAGTTAAGAGAAGACATTTAATAATTCATAGCTTTCCAAAGCCCATTGTGATTTTTACCACTCCTACCGAGTTCTTTCAGAATTCCCTGGGAGATAAAAGGCCATGCCTTTCAGAGTACTACATTAAATTATAAGATCAAAATGTCTCAGGTTTTGGATTATGTTTTTTTTTTTTTCAGGGTAAAAATAATTTGTCAGTGTGAATTTCCACAAATAGAAGGATCTTGTTTCCAGAGATGTGGCCTCACATGGCCTCCTTTATTCTAAGCAGGAGCATATCAGACATGCAGTTTCCAACTGTCCTTAGAAATGGTTTTCCTCTGCTCACAAGATTCTGATTTCGTGGATATTAGAACCTGCTGTGTTGTTTCAAACTGTATAACCTGAGGGAAAATTGTCAGTTTGAACATTTAGAGATGAACTTTTGTAAGTTTATTTTTACCAAAGTTGTAGAAATTGTCATTCGTTTTTCCCGATAACTACAAAGTAGGAATTACCAAGCAATATCCTAGTGGACAGGGAAAGAATCTTGTGATCGTTTGCTCTCGCTTACACACTCCATGAACTAAGAAACAGAGGATTCAACTGCCTGAAAAAAAAAAAGTGTTTTTCTGATGCTGCTAACCTGCTGCTGTGTCCCAGTTGGAAAGGGGAAGAATGAATTTAATTTAGTGAAGCTAGTTATTGTTCAAAATAATTTGCTAAAGGTAGAAGAATATTGTTCAGAAGTTTGTATGTGTGGAAGGGAAGATAGCTGTCAGTTTCTCTCCAGAAATATAATTTCCTATCTTATCTATTTCAGTAAGAGGAAAAATAGCCTACATTACAGAGGCAGATCAGACAGGCCACGCTGCAAAAGAGGCAATCCCTGAAACGAAGCTCTGGCCAAATACTGTGAAGAGAAATCCAAGGTATGTATTGCATCAAAATATTCTATGCAGGACATTTTCCTTCATTAAAAAATATAGATGTTTAGCTTTTGAGAGTCTCTCTATATGCAAATATTTTCAAGAATTTCATTCATGAAATAGAAAAGTCAAGTGGCATGGCCATATACAAATAGCATAACTTACCACATCCCATACTGGCCACATGCACAGCCTTGAGATCCTATTTTCCTTCACTTTGATAGCATTTTTCCCCATCAGCCATGCTATACCAGACTCAGATGATGCGATGGCATGAATCTCATTATACTGAATGCATCACTTTCCATCCCCTTTTCATTTTTTTTTTTAAATTTTCACTCAGCGTCTCACTAAATTGCCCAAGCTAAGTTAAAACATTTGATCCTCTTGCCCCAGCCTTCCAGAGTGCTGGCATTAGCAGCGTACTCCTTCAGGATCCATTCATTTTCCTTTTTTTCTTTTTGACATGATTTATCTCAGTGTGTGTTGATTTGGTTTGGTTTGTGTATTTGACAGTGAGTCTTGCTATATATATTTCAGACTGGCATTGAATTCACTATATACCCCAGGCTGGACATGAACCTACAGAGATCCTTCTGCCTTCTGAATGCAGAGATTACAAGCATGCACCAATGTTTGACTTCAATTTTTTTCATACAAAAACAAGGACACAACATTATTCACCACTATGTGTAGACAAAGCTCTACCAGATAAAGCCTCTCTCTGTTAGTTTATGAATCAAGTTAATGCTAAGTAAACCTGAGAAGTCTCACAGTCAAAATAAAACTGACTATCATGGGTGCATTGGAAAGTAAATTTGAGAATAAGTTATAATAATCAATGCATGATAGAAATGGCTAAAAAACATCACAGTAAAAGAACAGGCCCTTGATTTTTACCCACATAGCAACAGCAGTAGATGTTGTCATTCAGGGACAATCAGAAGAGAAAAGTAGGATAAAGGACCAGTGTGCACATAACTCTGAAGGTCAGTCAGTGACAAGAAACTCAGAAGTTATGGTGAATCCCTGTGGATCGGTAGAGACTTGGTAATAGATGTTCACTTGGTAGTCCCTCGGTAATTTTCTCTGCTTGCCAACCTTACATGGGTTATTTCTCCAAATAATGGGTAATGATTTAGTTCTTATCTGAAGGTTAAGGGAATATTTTAAGTGAGTTGGGATTTTAAATATAGTTTGTTGAATGCCATGTTTTTATAGATTACCAATTTCATTCAATATTTAGGAAATAATATACTATATATTCTATAATTAGCTATAAATTACCTGTACAAATGCCTTACCTTCTGAACTGTCTACATATGTAATGTGGTTAAACAAACAACAATCTTTCTAAATACAATTTATTTCATGTTTCTTTGATTCTTCAACAAAATAACTATGCTGTTAAGTTTATGTATCTAAGGAATTAGTAACATCATGTGTGTACTTCTTAGAGGTTAAGTACTACTATATTTCTCAGGTGACATTTCTTTATATAATTGTATAACTCCCGTTATTACATCAATGTGTCCGATAACATTATTATTTCTGTTTTCAGAAGAGAAATTGAAGCACAGAGAGATAAAGGTAGCCACAACCTAGTGCTTAGCTTTGAAGGATCTTTACCTCACTGATTTTCCAAATTAACTTTTTCAACACAACAGGGTCAAAAAAACACATCCAGAAATCTCTCACACTTAGAGTTATCCATGAATCAGTTGCCTCACTGGTGCCAGGTGATGGGGCATGTGTGTATTCCAACACTTTCCCATAAAGCCTGCAGTCTAATCAGATGCATTCAGTCATCTTTGCCCTGATGATTTCTCTTCAGTTATGTTAACTGAAAGCTACTCTGTCTAATTTGTTCTTTTGCAATGAGAATCACTCTTGATGTAAGTAGGACAGCAGCCAGAAAAGCAGAAATCTCTACTCACCTGTCTGGTGAGGAATATTGCTATTGCCTGAGGTTTCAGGTCAGGCTCTTAGGTCTCCTGGCTGATTCCATGGATGTGTGATCTCCGCAGTCACAAGGCCCATATTCTAAAGGGTCTCACACTTGACTTAATGTCCTGCTGTCACAGTGTAGAAATTCTAAGTACTTGTGTCTTTAAATTTGTTTTCTAAGAAACACAGGCTGCCAAATTATACACTCCAGCAAAATGGATATGCTCCAATGTTTATGTTTACCATTTCTCTCTTCTCATTTGCATACTATTGCCATCTTCCTTAAGCACTGAATTTCAGTAGCCATTTTATTTCTTTTCTCTTCTTTTTGTTTGTGTGTGTGTGTGTGTGTGTGTGTGTAACAAGGAGTTGAACTCAGGTCCTTTTGCAAGTGCTTATTCTACTGAGCTATTTCTGTAGCCCCTTCCAGTGGCCATTATACAGAGGAGTTTTGTGACCCTCAAAGTCAGTACAGGCTGCATAGCCCTGATCTTAAGTGCTTAGGACCACAAGTATTTTAAATTTCAGATCCTTTAATGTTGGAATACTTGCATCATATTTTGGGGACAGGCCTGATTCTGAACCTAAATTCATTTATGTTTCATATGCACCTCATAAACATAGTCTAAAAGTGCTTTTATATAGTTTTAGTGCACTTGGATTTTTATACATGTGCAATTCGGGTGTGACATTCCCTCCATGTTAGTGCTAAAAAAAAGTCCAGATTTTGGCACAGTGAAGATGAAAACTGAGCACACTATACAAAAGGAGCAGTCTTCATCAACTACAGAGCCAGTACAAAGCAAAAAATGAGCCCTGTCACCTTCAAGAGCATGACATGACAAATAAACACCTAGTAAAACTGAAAATAGAGCTTGTAAATAAGAAGAAAGACCCTAAGATTTAACACTTTAGGTGTACTTTTATTCTGCCCAATGGAGGGAAAGTCATGCTGTGTGAATTACGTAGCTAGTTCTGGCACCTGCACGCAATCCCGCTATTATACTAAAACATGAAATACTTTTCAGCTTGTGTGATTTACTCTCTTATTTTTATCACATAAAAATATATTAAAATGGTTTATATAGAGGGGAAAAGGGGAAGGAACTTAGGGAAGCTACAGTTCCTAGTCTCCAGCAGAGAGGACTAGCCGAGGTTCTCAGGCTCTAGCAGTATACTGCGAGGCCTCGCATGTAGGCCTCTGATTTCCATGCTGCCGTTCTGGACACATGGGCTTCTAGTTTTTCCCCAAACCCCTTGTCAAAGAGGTTCACTTTTCTCTAGCATATGCTTCTGGCCCCTTTGTTAAGAACCAGATGGCTGTAGTCACTAAGCTGGTGTCTGTGGCCTCTATCTAGAAACCATCTACAGCATGGTTTTTTTTTTTTGTTACTATGCTGCATGGTGAGTGTCGTGGTGCCCTGAACCCTGCTCACTGTGCTCACAAGTACGGTACTATTCTGAGTCTTCTGTGCTTCCATATAAATTTTAGGCCTCATAGCTCTAGACAAATATCTCAGCAGATTAAAGCACCTGCAAGCCGGTGTGGGGGTGGGGTGGGGGAGTGTTGAACCCCAAGTGATCCCCAGGGCCTGCCATTCTGGCCCCATCTGTGGAGGCACATTGAGATGGCAATTGAACTTCAGCACGGTGGTGCACACCTGTACTCCCAGCTCTTGGGAGGCTGTAAACAGGCAGATGACTATCAGTCCAATCTAGTAGGATGTAGTACATTTATTGACCTAAAAGCACAAAAAAATAAAAAACTAGGATTGTTTATCCTAGTTCTTTCAAACTGTCACCAGAATTCTACAAGGATTGCACTGAATTTGCAGATCACCTGCAGGCTGTGGCCACCTCACAATATTAAGTATGTCAACGCATGAGCCCTGGATCTTTTTCCATCTTCCAGAGCCTTTTTCAACGTCTCTTTTCAATACTCCATAATTTTCATTGCAGGAGTCTTTGCTTCTTTGACCAAGTTTATTTTAAAGTATTTTGTTTTACATTTCAGCTATTATAAATGGAATTGGGTTTCTGATTCCTTTCTCAGTGGGTTTGTTACTGGTGAGCTGAGACGCTCTTGGCTTCTCTAGGCTGACTTTATATCCTAGCAATTTTTTGAACTTGTTATTCAGATCAACACTTTCTGGTAGGCTTCTGGGGCCATTTATGTAAACGATCACGACATCTACAAACACATATCATTGGACTTCTTTGTTTTCTGTTTGCATCCTTTTTAAATTTTCTTTCTGTTATCCAGTTGATTTGGCTAAAAGTTCAAGTACCATATTGAACAAAAATAGTTATAGTGTAGATCCTTAGGTCAATTTTGATTTTAGATAGAGGAAATGTTTGTAATTTTCCCCATTCTGTATAATACTGTCTGTGGGCATATCCTTTATTTTATTAGGTTGAGATCCTTCTGTACTTAGTTTCCTGAAGGCTTATGATTTAAGGAAATTGAATTGCCTTGAAGACTTTTTTCTGCACAAATATATTTGCTGATGTGCTCTGAATCTACATTGATTCCATTTCTGTGATGTATTATACTTATTGGCCTGTGTTTATTCAATCATCCTTGCATTCCTGGAATAAGATCAAATTGAACATGATGCATGAAACCACTGGAAGAAAACTAAAGGGCAACACTGAAGCCATAGGCACAGGCAAAGATTTCCCAAATCTGTACCAGCTAGTTCTGAAAAAAGTACAGGCATACAATACCTAAAAAATCTCAAAGTACTTCACAGAGACATAAATAACCTGCTTAATACCCGGGCCAATGAAGCAAACACACAGTTCTCCAGAGAAGTACCAATGATCTTTAACATGGAAAAAAAAAAAAAAAAAAAAAGAAAGAAAGAAAGAAAATACAACAGTTGAACTAAAGGGAAATGCGAATCTAAACCTCATTGCAATTCTACATTGTTCCCCTGATAGTTGCTATCATTAAGAATAAAAGAAAATTTAAAATGAGAATGCAAGAAAATGAACTTTTCCATACTGTTAATAAAAATGTGAAGTTAGTTCAGCTGCAATAGGAGCCAGTGTAATGTTTCCTAAGAACTCTATAAACAGAAATGCCATAAGAACCAGCTATAGCACTCCTTGTTATAATCCCAAGAGAAATAAATTGGCATAGTAAGAGGTATATGTACACCAATGTTTATTTTAGCCTGCTGGGACAAAACACCAGACATTCCCAATTAAGAAAGGAAAGGATTATTTAGCCCCCAGTTTATGGACTGAAACCTCAGGGGCTCTAAGACAGAGTGGCACATGGCAGAGGACAACAGAAAAACAGCAAAGAGCGAAGGGAGGAGCCATCTCTACAGCCTCTCTCCTTTCCTCATATTGTATCCGGGCTATCTGCCCCAGGCAGGTGTACCACTCACACCTATAATCCCAGCACTGGATCATGAATTAATCACAATCTCTAGAAGCCACTCCAGTGACTGCATCAGACTTTGGGGGTCAACTGGACACAAACCATAACACTAATGTCTACAACTAAGCTTTAAAAGAAAGTCTTTATGTTCTTTAACAGATGAGTGGATAAAGAAAATGTAGTATTATATACTGCATGCTTTCTCTTATATGCAAAATACAAAATATAAAGAGCAAAATAAAAGGCATATACAGCAACAGGGAGTAGAGAGGTAAATCCTTTTCAAATAAGAAAGGGTTTAAGGACTAGGGACGAAAGGAAAGGAGATGGGAAAAAGTAATTGAGATGTGCATTATGTATGTGGCTGACTCCCCACCAGAAGGGCAGTCATTATATACTGCAATGTGTACTAACAACAATGAGAATCTTTAAAAAAAAAAAATGGAGCATTAGCTGATCATTAAGAGAGAAAAATATCGTAATTTTCAGGAAAAGGGAAGGTCAAGCAGCTCATACTTTCACTCCGGAAGGTGTTCTGGAGATGAGACATTTTTAATGACATCATATATCATCCCTGGGCGGCGTTCAGAGTTCTTAGGGAAGCCCTGCAAGGGTACAAGTCTGGGGGACTCGACCCCTCCTAGAAAGTCTGTCAGTGATGACTGCGGTCTTCATCTGTGCCCTCAAGCTGCCTGGTTCCACTGGCAGCAGTATTTCTCCACTGTCCTCAGGCTCTCTTTCTGTGTTATTAATAGTCATTCTGTAAGCTGCGGTGCTGAAACTTTTGACTCCATTGTCTCATGCAGCTGAAAGTGCGGTATGTGAACTTTTACCAGATCCAAGTGACTGTGAGGTGGCATTGAACACATGAATACATGTTCAGACCTTTTAAAACATGAAAGAAATACATGACTTAAAGTCAATAAAATATACACAGTTGGCTTCCCTATCTAAAAATTGATACACTTTGATTGTGTGTGTGTGTGTGTGTGTGTGTGTGTGTGTGTGTGTGTGTGTGTGTATGTTTGAGACAGGGTCTTGCTAGGCAGTTCAGGCTGGCCTTGAGCTCACTTTAGTAGCCCAGGCTGGTCTCAAACTCACACCAATCCTCATGCCTCAGCCTCCCAAGTGCCGGGATTGCAGGTGTATATCACCAAGCCCAGCAATGCACATTGATTTGACCAATTGTGGATGGTAAACAAATGAAAATGGAATGAACATTTTCTTACTAGTCAATGGAAAACACAGACTATGACCCTAATTCAAAATGGTTCAAGAAAGCTACACTAATAGATGAGATGTGACCAGCGGCAAAAGCCTGGATGTGTATTTCCCAGCGTATCTGTTGATCTATCGTGAACCTACATAAGTAGTGAAAGAGAACTAGGAAGAAACAGAAGGACAACCAGAAAAATATCAACATCCTTACACCTTAATTTTGCAAGAATATCTTTGTGTCAAAAGTGAAAAGGTACATTTCAGAAATACCCAAGTTTCTTTCTTTGCTCACTCTACACAAAAGATTGGCTTGCTAGGTAAGGAGATGAAAATTAAATAGGCGCACAAGTATACCACTGACAGGAAGCTGAAGTAAATAGTTGGAAGAGAAGAAGGTAGAGTTGGTTCTCTGGGGTCAGGGACAAAGGCACAGTACAATTTCTAAGGATCACACATAAAAAGCTGTGATCCAGATTTTTGCATCACGGTACCTGCATGGTATTGTCTAAGGAAGCAACGGGAACACAGACTATAATTACATGCACTATTAAACAAGAAGGCTCTCGCCCATCCAATGAAGGATAGTGCAGGGAGGACGCTGAGCAGACCTCTCATACGGGTACTTTAAACAAAGGGCTGAGCCACTGTTTAATGATGGGTAACAGGAAATTCAAATCTTCAACTGCATCAAATTTATAATAAATGAAAAGAAAAGGAAACATATGTCGTCTGCCTGGAATGTTGTCACAGGTTTTGAATATGACGTGATCAAACAAGACAAATGTTCAAGCCACACCATTATCCAGTTCCATTTAGGTGACAAGCATTTTAAATTGTAATAAATATGTTTCATATTCTGCCCGAACATATGTTACAAAAACAAACACAAAAGAGAGACTCTCAAAAATCTATACTCCTATCCAGCTGAACCTTAAAGATTTCACACAGTCTTACCCTCCAAACTCATTCATTAAGTACTTCAAGTGTCATGCTGTTCTCAGCTATACTCTCAGACCTTGCTACTAATTATATTTTTTTGTAACGGCCCACTAATCTACAATGCGAGTTGTCAATAGCACAGCACTTCGTAATCTTTTTCCCAATAGCTTCTTTCTCTGTTAGCTAATTTGGAATGCTGCTAAAGCACATCCTCATAGATGGATTTTAATTTTGTTGATAGAAAGGTTTACTTTCAGGGCCGGGGAGATAGCTCTGAGGGAAAAATACCTGGCAAGTGCAAGGTCATGAGTTTGAATCCTGGTCCCACCAAAAAAAAAAAAAAAAAAAAAAAGTAAATAAATAAATATATTAAAAAAGAAAGGTTTACTTTCAATATCATTCAAATTATCCAGTTAGGTCAAAAGAAGTCAAAAATTCTGTGTAGTCAAGTTGAATAAATTCAATATGATATAGTAACACCCAGGACTTATAAAATTATCTTCTGATATGCTATTTATGAAAACCATCGGACAGTTAGGGCAATAAATTTTATCCAACAAGGTGCAAATAATAAGTGATAAAACATATGGCCTGGCTGATCAAAGCCATTGTTACTAATTATAGCCTAGAAATAGATTGTCAGCATCTAAAATACTTCTGTGCATTCTGTAACAAAAACAACAAAAATCCTTTTTAATGAGTGTACATGGAAGTGACAACAAGAGTACTCATACATTTTGCCATAGGCTCAAAAGCCACATATAACCAAAACCAAAACCGTGCAAGGGGCTACCCTATCTATGCCGCCATTTATAATGAACAAGAGATGTGTCCCATGACAGGAAAAAGAAGAAAGAAACTATGCCAAAGTTGCAAATGCAGATAAAGAGGGTCTTCAACTAAATGATGACTAATAAATGTGCATGGAGTAAGAATGTAAAACCTACTCTTGAGAGAATCAGGCAACTGCAAATCTAGCGTGTATTGAAGCCAGTCTTCTCCCTGGAGCATCTGTCTTCCCCGCAAAGAGCAGCAGATGAAGGGACAGCACCTCCTAAGGCCCCACGTGGTGTCAGTCAGCTCCCTGGGACTCTGGAGACCTGAACAATGAAAGTGAAAGGATCTCCTTGGTAGCTTTGGCTGAGGACCAGATTCTTTTTAAAAGTACAATTTTTAGTGACAATTTCTTTGTCTCATATCTTTTATTTCTTCAGTCCTACTTCAAATCTTCCCAGACTCTACCTTTCTTTACACTGAGTGTATCTATCAATCCTTGCACTTTCATGGCAAAATAGATGAATATCCACAAGAATCTGAAACACAGGAAATTATGAAATGTTTTGCATTGTTTTTTAAAACTATTTTTCATTTTGCTTTTAGACACGGGAAGTGAATTTGTCACGAAGCTGTTGCTATGCATAAATATTCTACTGAAGTTTCTTTCTTCATCCTCCCTTTCCACAGCTCTGTTAAATCCAACTATGCAATTACAAACAGCTGCAATAACATTGTCTCTTAGGGGATCTTTTCAAGTTTATGACACAGGACGCAGTAAGTGGTTGCTGTGATTAAGACAAAGTCAGGAGGGTCCTCTCGGTTATACTGCTTTGATAACCATTCTTTATCAACTTCATTCATTATAAATTTATTAATATGTCTTTATTTATTCTTAGTAGTAATAATAAATTAGTATACATAATAGGTATAGAAAAAGAAAAGCTTTATGAACAAAACCCTGATAGCACAGGAAATGTTACGAGTTATAAACAAATGGAACCTAATCAAATTTAAAAGCTTCTACCCAGAAAAGAAAACCATCAACAGAATAGGGCAAAAACCCACAAAGTGAGAAAAATAAATTTTCACCTACTCATCAGACAGAGGACTAATATCTACAATACACAAAAATCTAAATTAAAAAAGCAGACCACCAAAATTTAAAGATCTAACCCAAAAATAAACCATGAAATGAATAAATACTCCTGTGATAAAAAGGTATAAATGGCAAATAAATGAATGAAAACAATTTCAGCATTGCTGGTTATTCAAGAAATGCAAGTCAGAAACATCACCAATGTCAGTCTTACTCTGGAAAAATGTGGCTATTGTGAAGAAATCTATCAATAACAAATGCTGGTGAGGCCGTGGGGAAAAACCAAGCCCTATTGCTGGTGGTAGTGTACATTGGCACTATGGAAATCAGTGTGGACATTCCTCAAAAAGCTAGACTAGACTTCGAGGTTCTGTTTGAACCAGCTGCTCCCTTCTAGTTGTCTTTAAGAGAGTGAAAGTCACCTTATCACAGTGGCAAAGGCACACAAATGTTTATAGCAGTAAAATTTATAATAGCTAAATCTTGGAAACAGTCCACATAGCCATAAACAGGTGAATGGATAAGAAAAAAAAAAAAAATGTGAGTTTATATAAAATGCAATACTATGTGGCCATAACGAGTGCTAAACTGGAGCTATTTTCTATAAATAGATACATTAGAAAATCTTAATATTTTTCTTAATTCATCTTTTGTTCAGTACAGGGTCTCACTGCACAGTGCAGACTCACAGTGATCCCTCTGTTTCAGCATCACCAGCTCTTGGGTTACAGGTGTGCACTACCACACTTGCTTCTGGGGCTGGAATGACAGACAATACTGGGGGTTGAATTCAGATTCTTGAGCTTCTCAGGCAGGTTCTTAGACCATGAAGCTGTCTCCTCAGCCCTTGAGATCATAATCTAAATTAAAATAAGTCAGACACTCAAGTTTCATCACTGTCAACTTTCTAAACTGAAAAGGAAATTACTTTAAATCCCATAAAAATATATTTCTTAAGTTATAGGCTACACAGTAAAACCTATGATTAACAAACATCGTTATGTATAAGCACAGCGGATGACAATAAACACAACAGACCTTGAGGAGCGGCTACGACTTGCTTCTTTGTGAGTAACTGGCTTCAGATGAGCACAATGGCAGGATTCAAAGAGAACGGCCGAAGCCTTTTCCGACAGCGAAATGAGCAACAGGTATCTATAAATGTTCACAGGTATGTATATAGTGACACATTTAAAAAAAAATTAAGTAGGTCTGAAGAATACAATATCTGAAAAAAAGTTATTAGGGTTTAGTGGAAACCGGACATAGCAGGAAAAAGAAAAGATAGGCCACTAAAAATGATAATACCCAAACAGAGAACACGGGTTATTAAATAAAATAACTAGCAGTACCCCTCTGCACACGGCCAGTCATTTCAGTGTGTAGAGGGGCTCTACATAACTTCTACAGTGATCCCTCCTCCATGTGACTTGGAAATGATGGATTCGTCTTATTTAAAATACCAAGATTTGACAGATGATGGAAAATAAAAGATACACGCTGCAATAGGAAATAGAAAGATTTCTATTTCCCCTCCCCCGCGGGGGGTGGGGAGGGTTCAGAGCTGGAGGGAGGGAAGGAGGGGTGAAGGAATGGAAGCGGGGAGAAGGGGAGAAAGGAAGGACTCAAGATGAACTCTGCGCATGTGCCCGTTCCCCACGAGCAATGTGAACACTACAGACCACACACGTGTACTGACAAGCCAAAACGATTAGAACATGAGCAAACATAAAAGATTCCAAATCCAAGACAAATATTCCAAAGCAATTATCTTCACGGCTTTTCTTTGCTCTGTTATCACGAAGGAGCTATAAAATTCATTTGACAAATGGTAGTGTCACTTGTAAAAATTTACACGAGTGCTTTCAAATCTTAGACATTTGTTTACCTTGCTGTCGAAGAACCCTCGCTGCTCCAAAAGGAAGACGGATTGGGCTCTCAGGTCTGCGGTGTTCTGAGGGAAGCCACTTGGTTATCACTTGCGTTTCTGTCTTTACTCGGTCACAACACCTGACATCGGCAAGTTAAGGGAGAAGTGGTTTCCTCGGGCTTAGGCAGCCAGCGGGCTCCTGGCAGGAAGGAGAGGCCGAGAGGATGGGTGAGAGGCCCAGGCATAAAAGCTGCCTGCGTGCTGTGGAGAGGGAAGGGGCCAGGCGGGCAGAGAGAGCCTGCCATCCTTGTGAGCCCCACCCTGTGCTGGCTTTTGAGCAAGCCGCCCCACCTTTGCGGGGGTGCCTCCGCCATGCCAGCACTCATCAAAAGACCCAACTGGGCACCCATGAGGCCTCGGGGGACATGTAGATACAAACTGTGACAGGTATGTAGTTTAGAATCACTAAGACAACTGCCGCGCCAAGTGTTCTTCCATTATAAATAACTTTCTAGCTCTCTAGAAGGATTATATCCTTCCCACCTCGTGCCCAGATTTGTGATTTTTAGGGGAGTTATAACATCAGTTACCTGGTGTTCTGCGAAGTCTACATCAGTAAAACAATTAAATTAATAACATATAATCTAATTTGGATATGGATAGTGCTCCTAAATTTGGCAAATCCTTGAAGAATTTCTTTAGGTTAAAAAAAAAAATAGTAAAAGTCAAAAGATTTCTAAAAATATGTATATACACTAGAGCAGAATTTGACATCATTTAGCAATAATTATTTGCCAAGAGAAGAATTTTCTTTTCCTTTTTTTTTTTTTTTTTTCTTCTTAGCAACATCAGTAGGGAGGTAGGTCATGCCCTCACACTGTACTCTGTGGAACTATTGTGAGGATGATATGCAATATGTCAACTTTAAAAAAAAGAAAA